>JABFPB010005870.1:0-12743 GCA_022817645.1 Ceratoteleas bidentatus
CTTCGGCTCGGCTTGTAAACTTCGCAAGGGAAACGGAATTCCCCGTTCAATCTCCCTTGGGGCAAAATATACTATTACCGTACTGAAAAATGATCGGTTCAGCTTTAATAAAGGTATTCTGTTAGTAAACTAGAAAAAAATATTCTGAGTCAGGAGGAAAAGAAAAGATGATTCTAAGTGGCAAAGCACACATGAATATAAGCACTGGATGTAAAGAAAGATGAAAAAATTTTTTCTTAAATGTTTATATTATACTTTAGGATTATTATCCAGATTATACTTTAGGATTATTATCCAAAAAATGTCCGAATAATTGAGAATTATTTAAAGAATCTGTATAAGTAAGGACTGTTCCAAAGAAGAAGAAATCTTTATTACTGTCTATTACATTTTTATGTCTTCCAAAATGTAGCCCCAACATGGAATTTTCTTACTATCCAAAATACCACTTTCATTATTCAATGTAATTGATTATTCAACAAAAATTATCTAAAGTAACAGCTTTAAACAAAATTGTAAATAATTCTTTAATGGAAAGAAAATGATCCGAAGAGCACACTTTCAGTCAAAAAATGTTGATGGACCACCATCGAAGCAGACAATTTAGCCAAACGATAACCTTCTCGCTTTGACGATTGTAATTTCTGCGACTAAGTGTGCAAGAACGACTGACGATTACTGTAAACCGTGGAGACTGCGAAAGAAACGTGAAACCCTCCGGAAGCGCGACCTTCGTCTGCAGCGATTCGACACTGATTTTTCATCAGTGACACGACAGCCCGGTTCTATAATGTATATTGCATACATATTATAGATATTTATATTTTATCAGCGCGCTGTGGACGGGGTTCGGGTTATTTAATGTATTGTCCCCCGACTGCCATTGATTGCGTAAATTTTGTATCAATCTACTGTCCGATTGTATAACTTGTATAAATAGTATAGGAAAAAGTATGGTTTCCTATAAAGCAAGTGAAAATGTCACATTTTAAGTGTCGAAACTCGGTCATTTAACAAAAATATTAGATATTTTAAGTAAATCTTAACTAATTTTTTAATAGAAATCATGTTACTCATTAAGAAAGTAGATTTATACAAAAATACAGTGGAATAACTTCCTTGTTGAAAAATACTTATAAGTGCTATAGAAACTATTAAATAGTTATAGGAAAAGTGGAAAAAATCATAGAAACATAGGCCTATAATTTCTAATAGAAACTGGTAAATTTTAATGTATTTCCTTATTTAAATGGGTTCGCTTTAAAAATACATGTGTAAATTTCCTACTAACTACTCCCCTTAGCATTTTTCATCAAGGTTTACACCTCAATTTTTGCTCGAAAAACGTTACATTTTTTCTAGAAAAACACTTTTTATTCTCGATTGTCAAGCAAAACTCGAGGTTTAACATTTTCCAACGCAGATTGATATGTAAAGTTAGTCCACTGGTGACAAACTGTACTTTTGTATAATGATGGCTATCGGGGACTAACGAACGAACTTCGCGCGGCCGATCGCCATATTGCTCTAGCTATTGAGACTGTTATAACCGTGATTTGATATTTTTTGTACACGACGCGACAATTGCAGGCATATTTAGAGTTCGATGGTTGTGTTACGCCCGTGTCCTATTTATTCTTGCATTTTATTTATTCTTTCGAGAAACAATAAAGCGGTATACATTCGTTATTCGCAGTTTTTTGTCTGTCCTGGATGACCCGATGTATTTTTGCTCGTTACTTTTCGAAGTTTAGTTCCAGTTGGTGGATAGAGGGTACCGTCCTTTCAACGCAAAGTCAACAGATTGAAAGGTCGACAAGTCGGTTGTTCGGGTTAAGTGTATTATCTAGTAAGGAAAGAGAACGGCTATTGCCAATGTCTATCCGGAAATTAGAATGGAGGTATTCAAATAAAGGGTTTACGGGACAAAAGGAGGCATTCCTTGTATGGATGTTGGCACAGTGAAAGCGGCGTTTAATTTCATGTCCGAAAGATTACCCGCTATTAAAATATTTGTCTTAGGACGAAGTTAGAACGAAAGTGTTGGAGCAAACAATGTTTGGCTGGATAACAAAGATTGCTTTCAAAGTGACGAGTTTCTACAAACGGCAATCCGTCTAATCCGTGACTTTTGATTTTTGGAATGGCATTTTGAAATGACAATAAATAATACTATCAATTCTGGTAAAAGAGAAATTATATTAACAATATGTTTTCAATACATTGTCAATATGTTTTTGACAGTATGTTATACCGACGTTTTATTGAAAAATATATTGAATTGTACTGAAAATATACTGAAAATATACTGAAAATATATTGTTAATATGGTTGCACATTGGACCGGAATACATTTCGAATTACTGAAATACATTGGGAATATATCGGGAATATATTTCTCTTTTTGCTATCGAAATATTTGTTAAATCAAACAAACAAAAAAAGAAATGTTGATATTGGAACTTGGATCTTGCAGAGAACAAGCAGAATGTTGTATTTTCAATAAGTCGTATATTTAGAACAATCATAATTCATATATACAACTGTTAATTAATAAATAATAAAGAGATACAGCATATTTGATTGACTTCGTATGATTTGGAATGCCTAACATTTGTTGTTACACGCGATCAGATTGGGCCGTTGCAAAGTGGCTGTCTCAATCACTCGTCACAATGGTTCGTCCGCGCGATGAGCGTTTCGACAAATGGCTCATTACTCAAATATAAATCTCGGTTAAAAGTACAAATAACGGTAAATATGTACACAGCGTACAAGATCCATTCGAACTACGCTTAACAGCGCGTGTCCCTGGATAAAGAGTCCATTCAATCCAATTACTGGAACTTAATCTTAAGTTTATTATGTGCTAATGCTCATCAGATTTAATTCCGGAACACATTTCTTAGACACAAATTAATTGATTGTACTTTACGTAAATTTTTAAGGAAAATCATTAGTGTTAAAAGTAATGCACAATAGTATTAGATTTAATCAAGAAATGTTTTTAATATTTCTGCAACATTTTTACTATAGTTTAAAGACCGTGTTTTAAAATATTTTAAGTAAATTTAAAATTTATTTTTCAGTTAAAAATTTTGATAGGCATGTTAACGTGCAAGTGACATGTTAGTTTTAAAGGGTAAGTCAATTCATTGGGTCTGGGGGATTTTTAAAATAAAATAAAATTCCATTCTTTCTACACAGCTCAATGGGGTTTAATAAATAATAACCAGTGATCAAATTGAGGGTATTTCTTTGAAACAAGAGCATGATAACATTTTTTGTTACTTAATTCCAACAACTATTAAAACAAATCATCCATTCAAAATGTATACTAGATTCCTAAACAAATACATTTTAAAACGCACTTTGTAGATTTTAAATTTTGTTTTGACTTATATCGTAAATTCGTAAAATAGCAATGAGATCAAAAGTAGTACATCTTAACACAAAATGATTAGGAATAACTATCCACAGTTTAGTTTTTGACGGTAGAATTTTCCCAAAATGTTCGAAATTACTGTAAAATTTAATATAATACACCAAAATGTTGTTAGTATATTTGATCAAACAATACTTGGACTGTCGACAAAATTTGGAAAATTATTCCCAATCATATCTTGTAAAAATCCACCAAATTTCAACTCGTCAAGATTTCCTTCGAATAACAGTTTTTACATTAATTTGCATAACTTCCTTCGTCGGATTAAATGAACTCATTTCTTCAGGGTTGATCTCAGTTACACAGAAATTAGCCTCTGCCATACTAAAGCAATATCCCGGTGTCAAGAACCGATTCTTTTCCGATAGCATTTCATATGGAAATACAGTTGCTAGTCTGCTAGAGCATTTCAAGCAAAATGCAACGAGACTTCAAATAAACCAGTCAGCGGTGTAATTGAATGCCAGTAGATGAAACGCCACATTGTTTCTTGTTTTTAGTTTGTTTTGTTTGCAGCACTAGGAAACGCAGTTGACTGGGATTTTCGAATTGTCAAGTTTGGGCGTATTTCAAATATTTCAGTGTTTTTTCAGTAAATCATAAAAAGCTGAACAAGTTCGGTTTTAAAAATAAGTCCACTTGACAGTGGACGAAAATCCCATGGATTTAATTAAATAATATACCGTAAACAAGAGACGTCCCTAGTAAAAAGAGAAATACATTCCCAACATATTCCAGTAATTAGAAATATATTCCAAATATATTGCAAACATTAGGAGTATGTTGGGAATATATCTGGAATATATTTTTTAATAAAAAATATATGGGGAATACATGTTTTCTATATGGCCAATATATTCCTACTTTCACTAGGGTAGTATGGGCGAAACAAAATTGCGTGCGAAATATAAAAAGCAATGGTACCTATAATCGCTTGTATACAATATTTATCAAATGAATTTGCTAAATGTACAATTTTTTTACAGAAAGCACAACTTTCGGCGGCAAAGCGAGGATTGTTAGACCGTTTTGGGTCTAAATTTGGGTAACAATCGTGCGGCAACCCACGCTTCGTCGCCGAAAGAAAATCATCAGTTTGAAGAAAGAAAATGTGACGATTGATTAGATTCTGTCAGCTTGATTTGCGCGCGATTAGTTTACAAGAGCGTTCCATTCTTCAAACTGACCTAAACGATATCCAAGATTTTCTGAATAGAGAATATATATATATACAGTCACTCTTTAAAAATATACTTAAAACGCGTCGCAGTAAAATTTGCAGCATAACATTCTATTTTACAAACAATTCGAAAGAATGTCATTGTCGTAATTGCCATAAAACGCTAAATTTATCTTACAATCTTTGACACCAATGGCAACCTTACAATTAGTCTTGATATAAAATTAACTAACAAACAGCCAGGAGTTGTTTTTTGTCTTGCGTTCTTTGTGTTCGCATTAAAGATCGATTGCACGATCACCAAAATCAGACAACTCGGAATTTCACAGTCCAAAACGAACTTAAGGAATCTATCAAAAATATTACAATTTCGGATCCTCGCTTTTGGTTCGCGACATTAATATTGTCGACAATTGTTTTAACATCTTCGCCTTCGCCAAATCGATTTCTCGAATGGGAAGTTCGGTTAAATATTTACCATGAATCACACGAAGTGAGGATACAGATTGCGCTAAGTTATAATTATCTTTCAACAAATGACACGTCGATGAGAACAATATTATATACACATTTTTGTCAGAGTAGCACAGAGACCATCGAAACATCGCGATTTTAAAATCAACAAAGTGCGACTTGTTCAAGCTGTTTAAGCTGTCTCAAATTACAAATACAGAGTTCTTTCGTAAACGACCAGAATGAAGACAAAATTCGATCAACAGTTAAAATCACGTCGACGTCAACTGCGAACAAAAAACCAATTCCGAAGGAAAACAAAACATGTCAATAAAAACGATTCTAAAGTTAGCATTCCAGATCCTGAATCGGAAAAAACGATTCTAAAACGATAAACCGTGTTGTTCAATAATTACAACTTAACGAATGCACGTTCGCTTAACAACGCCGCAATCAAACGTTTCTTTGATCGAACGCCGGAACTACGTTGCGAGATAAAACGTGTAAACGAAAATAACGTAAAAAGTGATACGCAACCTTTCAACCCATTTTGCCGCGACATTTTGATGCGCGTGATACATTCTCACGTCCAATGTAACAACGGAAATTTGCTCGAGCAATTCTCTTTTTCAGCCGAAAGTGGTCTGTGAATAAATAAATCAATAAATAACGTTCAGACGTGAGCTTGCAGCCTCATTGAACAATAATAAAAGTACAGCGTTAACGCAATGTTCGGAAAGACGTCAAGTCGATGTACCCAGACAAAAAGTAACGAAAAGAGAGTAGAATAAAGAGAGACGACGAAGAAAGGGGAAAAGAAAGACACAGCTCGAGTTTGCCAATTCACTGAATGGCGACAGAAGAGTGTAGCACCTTGGTAAGTATAAAACGACTAAAAAATACACAAGAGTTGAGAGAGCATGTTGAACGTGTGGTTGCTGTTAGTTGTAGACGCCTTGGGTGTCGGCTCGCGAATAACAACGCGATATGTTTTGACAATTACTCGCAAGCCCGGGCTAAGCTACGCTCGGTAATGGATTGAGACAACCAGACTCGACGCTCGGGGTTACGTCGCAGCGGCAATTAGAAGCGCTAACTCAATTTATTGGCAATGACGGAGGCTACGATGATGATCACGACCACCGCGATCACCAGCAAGACGCACACTTTTCGACGAAACTTCCTTTGGTAATTGCTAGCTTTTATTAATTCCTGGGCCCCTAGTTCCACATTGCCGTGCACGTTTTCGATATTGTTCTCGATCGTATCTAGAAAACAGTAACAGAAGCATTTATTCAAAATCCAACTGAGGAAACATTGGTTTGCTTAAGGAGGCTGGCTTATGAGAGTAAACGGGAGGAAAGAAGATACTGAATTTCAATGATTTGGCATTTCATCATTTTGTCAGTTTTTTTGCACGTTCAGCTTCCAAATGTTACTTTTTCATAAGAACGCATGTTAAATCAGCAAAACTTTGAAATGTAACTTTTTTATAAGCTCTGAATCGCTTAACAAATTTGCATGCATTTTTTACATTTCCAACATGTGATTAAATTTTCAAGGAATTCTCGTTATTTCTTAAATAAGTGTAGAACATCCTTAATTAAAGACCAAAAAACCTTGTTTATACACAGTTAATTACATAATATAAAACTGAATTAACTTGTATACTCCGTAACAAGATTGTCGTGAAATTATGACAAATTTTTTCTTCTGTAACAAAATTGGATTAATAGGTAGAAGAAGCATGAAAAATACTTACTTATGCAATCACCTTGCTGGTAAACCAAAGCCCCCAATTCGCGCATGATTTGGTTTACGTCCAGAATGTCTCCCTCGATTCTTTTTATTCGTTCGGCACGCTCGACTATTAGACCATGTTCAAATTCCAGCGTCCTGTTGACAGTTAAACCATTTTTATGAGTCATAGATTCGGAATTGTTTCTCCCGAGTTTTGCGCGTGAATTTGAATAAATTTACTTCATGCATGAATGTATAAGTCACCTTTGTGTCACTCGTTTATCATCTTCTTCTTGTATCTGAATCAGCCGTTGTTTCTCGTCGTCACCGGATTCTGCTTGATTATCGGAGCCATTAACTGTCACTAAAATGTGTCTCTTGAGTTTCTCGGCAATACACTGTAAACATCAAAATAAGCGTGAACAATGTCTGCTTATGATAAACCTTATTCAGTTTCTCACAGAAATATCAAATTAATTATTGAATGTTTGGCTGAGTGAACAGATGTTCCATAGAGACATGTTATTGAGTTTAAAGTGAATGTACTCTTCAAAAGGATCATTGTAACTGTCAAAAACAAATTAGAGGGTAATGAGAAAGAAGCAAATTTCAAGAAATAATTCATAGTAATGTTTTTCTTAGATATGCAAAATTTACATAAACTGGTATTTCATTTCCACGATTTTTAAGCTTCATAATAATGTTTTGTCCGATAAGTGAAATTCACAAATAAAAAAACATTTAACAATTCTTAAAAAGTCACAGATTACTGGCAGTCAACATTCCTCACACAAATCCCTGATAATCGGAAACCATTAAAAATAAATAAAGTCAATAACAATGTTCTAAAAATAAGTACCATCATACTACTTAACTCTCATTAATTCCTTTGTCAAATATCATTTAGATCCATAGAAAGAGACATTTTTCCTTTCTCAAACACAAACAGGTCTAATTGTATTGTACTAAACAAGGTAGCCCCTTTTCTTAACTTGTCAACTGCAATTATCCTTTTTTTACTTCCATCCCTCGGTACACTTCGGTAATATCCTCCGATGACATTAAACAGCCAATTACCTGACCGAACTTACAACTAACCTAATCCCCCAACTTTCCTCTCTCATACAGCCATAAATCAGACATATTTACACGTTCGTTCCATTCCTCTTTTTATTCTTCCACGCAACTCCATACTCACCTCAATGTTCAAACTTGCAAATCCACTTTACAATCCTCAACCATTTCTTCACAATTCCCAGAACTCGAAACCCTTCACAAACTCTTCGACCACTCCCTCAGAGTCTCCAAAACTCCTTCAACCTATTGACATTACCTTCTGCATATCCGAGTATCGCTGCAGAGCATCCTTGAAATCCGTTGTAAGCTTCTCGATCTGCAGCTTCTGCTGTTTGTCACCCCTTCGCATGAGCACTGTGAGTCTCGCGATATCCTTGCTCGTCTGTGTGACCACTTGATTTGTGCTCGTTTGAGTAACATGCCTGCAACAATACTGTACATCAAAAGACTGAAAATATGAGGAAAGGCAAGGAAATATGTGGAACTCATGAGTTTATTGATTTAGATGGTTAAATTAAGTTTTTTTGATGATTTTAATAATGGTAATTCCGATTATTTGATTTCAAGAAATGTTCTTGAAGTATGAGAAAAGTTAAATAAATCGATGTCTCAAATAGTACATTTTGATTTCGTTTACCTAGTTTGATATTTAAAAAAATAGCCATTGATTACCAAACTGTTGAAGTGAACAGTTTTTCAAGGGAAATGTAATAATTTAAGAAAAATAGTAAAATTCTGAATCCAGTTGACTAAACATTTCTGAAATAAAAATAGGAAAGAAGACAAATTTCTTGTTGTCACACTTTTCTAGTAATAGTAAAAACAGCATTTTCTCATTGTATCTCCCCTTATTTTCTCTCCAAAATTCAATAATCATCTTAAAACTTCTACATTCTCCTCATCTCCAACACCCAGCTCAAACCACCCATTCTCTATCGAAAACCTCACCCACCCTGCCAAATCTCCTGTCCAAATTCTTCTCCCTTAAGAGTACTTCTTAGATATACGAAATAAATACTGATAACTTCCAATGTGGCATACATTGAGACAAAATAACCAGGTTTAATGTCCCAAAATGTCATCGATTTTACAGCCTTGTTTTCAAGATAATTTGAACTTAATCCTGCTATGTTACACATTGTCTCATGACAAGTTCACTAATTTCTCAGAAACAACTGTCAAAGTAAAGCAAAGATTCCTAATCACATTTCTAAAGGCACACAATTTAAACTAAGTGGCATTTATCTGGGACACTTGTAGCGCAAATGACCAAATTAATTAGAAAATATATCATTTCAAGAGTGTTAAAAATGAACTCCTCAAAACTAACAAATCAAGAAACCTCCCTCAAAACCCCAGCACCCCAAACCCACGAAAAACCTCCCCACTCCCCCAAAAAGTACCTGCAACTCCTTCCCGTCCCAAAACTGGCAAGCCCCTCGAATCTAGAAATCTCTTAGCCTTACACTTTGTCCCTGAGGGCCTGGTTGTCTTTGCTCGTGCCGACATTCTTGAAGGCGCGCTCGAGTGTGCGCCAGCTGTCGTTGATCGTGTAGATGTTGGTCGTGATGTTTTCGCTTAGGTTATAAAGTTCGGTCGGGCTGAAGCCCACGTCGGGCACGTCGGTTCTTTGGTCGGTGGAGCCGTAGGTTTGCGAGCTGTGCGCCATGCTGAAAGAAGGGCGACGCTCGATTATCGGGCCGGGTTTCCGTGTCGCCGGGGCCGCCGAGGGCGACACGAGAACCTGCGGGGACGCGGCCGAAAAGCGAAAAAAATTGATCGCGCGATCGTTGACAGCCGCGGGCGCCGCGCGCGGACGACTTGCCTGCTCGGAGAGGTGCGTGTTAAGCGGGCCGGGTGCAAGCTAAACGCCGCCGGAGCTCTACGAGACAGTCGTCGCGACGCCGCGCATTTAAAGTCATAAGCGGGATACGGCCGAGGGAGCGTGTTCCAACTTGGCGAGTCTGACAGTTGTCGGGGACAGGCTCTCGAGCGACGGACCCGTGGACCTAGCCTGACCTCACGCCCGTTCCGCCGTGGCGCCAGGTTAGGTGCGCGCACGCGCACTAAGTCGCGAGACGAGTTCCTTTGTGTCGGCTGGCGCGCGGCTTTGAATCAGACCAGCGGAGGAAACCTCCCACCCTGGTGGAGATGAAAGTCTGAAAAAGACTGAAAAGGTCTGCAAAAAGCTCTGCAAAAGTCTGCAATAGTCTGAAAAAATCTGAAAATGTCAGTAAAAAGCTCTGAAAAGGTTGTCAAGTTGGAACTTTACAGAGATCTGCAAACTTTGAGGAAGGGCAATCTGTAGAAAGTCTGCAAAAGTCAGAAGAAGTCTGCAAAAGTCAGAAGAAGTGTGCAAAACAGATTTTTCAGCATTTTTCAGAGATTTGCAGACTTGATACCCAAGACGAGATTGTTTTGGATATCAAGTCTGCAAATCTCTGAAAAACCGAGTATCAGCTGTTTTTCGCAGCTGATTTCAGACTTTTGCAGAGTTTGTAAAGATTGCCCTTCCTCAAAGTCTGCATATCTCTGAAAAGTCCCCATTTGACGACCTTTAGGGAGCTGTTTACAGACATTTTCAGACTTCTTCAGAATATTGCAGACTTTTGCTGACTGTTTTGCAGACTTTTTACGGACTTTTGCAGAGCGTTTTGCAGACCTTTTCAGTATTTTTCAGACTTTCATTTCCAGCAGGATGGGAGGGTCCTCCACTGGCCTGATTTGCAATCGTATTGAAAAGTGTTCCCAGCAAAAAATAATGAATAGAAAAGAATTGAAAAATAGAAATTGAATTCCTTTTGAGAAAAATTCGGCACCATATTTTTATTTTCAATTCTGTTCTATTCTTTGCTATTCCAACGACTTCTCAATGTTCTTGACGAGCACTTTTGAACTCTTCAGAAAGAATTCGTTTTTGTTCAATTCCTAAATCTGAATTCAAACTGACAAGATGAATTATTTTCTATTCGTTTCATTTCCAGTTAGGGTGACATTTTGAAAAAGTTTACTTTGAATTCCTCAACTGGAAATCCTTCGACTATTTCTAACATTCAAAAATGAAAAATGAATTCCATTTAATTCTAATGAATGCCGAATTTGCAAAACGAAATACTATCAAGAGACACGGCAATGTCTCTGGCCAGATACAAAAATAAAAATGTCATACGACACTATGGTCTCTTATCCGGGATGAACGCATTTTCACGATGATAAAGTATGGTGAATGCATGGTGAAAATTATTGATCATTACACCTACGCGTAGACCGCATAAAACTCAAAAAGGTGTGCAAAGTTTTATCAAAATTGATCCATCCCTACCGAAAATTTCCAGTCTGAAACCCAGTCTGGTATCCAGTCTACAATCCAGACTGGAAACCAGACTGGAAATTGGCTTTTTTATTACTATCGATTACGCAACCGTTCAAAAGGTGCGGAACGCTTGCCGCAAACACACAAAACCGTTCCGCACCCATTTCGCGTCTGCGATAAATTTCCGCAACTATTCTTAAAAATCCAAAAGCTCTCCGCAACCATTCCGCATACGCTGACAACTTTTCGTTTCATCTCAAATTTTGTTCCGCAACCATTCCGTTTATGCGGAAAATTTTTCGGCATTAACTCAACATCGTCCCTCGACCATTCCAAACCTATGTGCGGAAAACATTCCGCAACAACTCGAAATCGTTCCGCAACCCTTACGTACATGCGGAAAACATTCCGCAACAACCCAAAATGTGTTCCGGAACTATTCCGTACGTGCGGAAAACTTTCCGCACGTAGGTTCGGAATGATCGAGGGACGATTTTGAGTTAATGCGAAAATTTTCCGCGTGAACGGAATGGTTGCGAAACGAATTTGAGGGGATACGGAAAGTTGTCAGCGTGTGCGGAATGGTTGCGGAGAGCTTTTGGATTTTTTAGAATAGTTGCGGACATTTTTCTGCAGGTGCGGAATGGGTGCGGGAAGTGTTCCGCAGACGCGAAATAGGATCGGAACTGTTTTGCGTAATCGATAGTAATCAAAAAAGGCAATTTCCAGTCTGGTTTCCAGTCTGGATTCTAGACTGGACACCAGACTGGGTTCCAGACTGGAAATTTTCGGTATGGATCCGTTGTTGAGAAACCCAGCAGCCGAGAATCAGTTAAATCCAGCAAAAAAGATCTGCAAATTATAATAAATTAGAAATACAATCCACAAAAATATCTAATTTGAATAAATGTCTTCCAATGAGAAGTCAGTATTTTGAAAGAGGGAATTGGAAGTAAACAGAATAAATTGTAAATCAAAATGGCGGACCGGAGACTCCCAATTTGTAATAAATTGTATTAAATTGGAAATCTTTCATTCGATTCTGCCCCCATTCTAGATTTATACAGTTTTTTCTAATTACTTCCAATTCACCCCAGTTAACATTCCTTTCCTCGGAGTTGCCCCAGAGTCTACTCTTAGTGACTGCGATTCCTCTCCTAGCGGAAAACGCCGATACCGCGCTGATACCCGATCAGGTATCGGCGCGGTATCGACACGGTATCGGTGCAGTGGACGTGCAAAGATGACCACAATCGACAGTTTTGTCAAGTCTAAATGCACATGCCTCCAAAATGTTTGCATTTTTCAAATTTCTTCAAATTTTCAAAATTATCAACGATAATTTTGAAAATTTGAACCACGCACTTTTTTATTAGCCAATTTAACAATTCGGTTAAAATGGCTAATAAAATTAGCCACCCAGTTAAAAATTTCCATCAGAAACAATTAGATACATATAGAAACACTGAGAAAAACCACCTAGAAACCATTAGAACTAACTTTTGTACGATTTTGACACGGACTTACAATTAGAC
>JABFPB010005871.1:0-12739 GCA_022817645.1 Ceratoteleas bidentatus
TGTATAATATACGTATATTATATGTATATATCTATTTTATGTATGAATGTCCATCTAATATATGTATAATATACATCGTGTTCTATCGGGGTATTGACCCCCGCTCATTTCCTCATAGCCAAACCCTCATTCCTAGCACCTGATTCAAAAAGTCTCTCCGGTGTTTCAGAGTCAACGCTCACGAGATGGCAGCAAATTCAAAGGCTGAGGTTGCAGTTTTGGAAACGCTGGGAGGCAGAATACTTACACCATTTACAGACCCGTACGAAGTGGCAATCTGAGGAAGACGGAGTCAAGTCTGGCACAATGGTATTACTGATCGACGATAACCGACCGCCTCTCCACTGGCGCATGGGGCGGATCGTTAATGTGATCCCGGGAGCTGATGGTGTCGTGCGGGTAGCGGATGTAAAAACTGCAGAAGGAGTTTTTCGACGAGCTGTTAGGAAGCTCTGCGTTTTGCCCTTTGAGCAGTAATGAGTTTTTTTTGAAAAACTTGCGAAGAAAATCGTCTTCCTTAGAGTTGTTTTTGTCAATCAAGGCTACAAAGATTACACTCCATTTGTTGTTACTTAAGTGAGAGTCTATCGACGTTGTAAAAAAAAACATATTGCGAGTATTAAAGTATTACAGTCCACTACGATCAAACTAATGTAAGCGCCTCCTGTTTTGGGTTGAAATTGTCATTTCAACGGGGGGGGTGAATGTTGAGAATTTAAATGTACCGCGCTGAATCGCAGATGCTGAAAGCGATAAATCGATTGCGTTCGCGCCACGCGCATGCTCGCGCCACGCGCATGCGCGCAGTCCAACGGCTCGTTGGGCCATTGTTCCAAGATCCATGGCAGCGTCGAGTTGCCTTTTACATTCAATCTTCATGTTCAACCATTTTAATTATTAAATCGTTTCATTTTGTTAAAATCGCGGACGTTTTCTTTCGTGCTACCATTCCCAAACATTTGGTCCTGATCGAACCGGATGGAATCGGCATATGAAGAAATCCACACCGAGGAACGTTCCAGAACATTTCACGTGGCAGCCATTTTGAGCGAGAGACAAAAGACCTGCATTTTCAACACGAGTTTTCGACGCCAAGTCTAGAAGCCATGGAAAGAGGACAATCAACGCACCTTGCTCGTCGCATCGACGTGTGAGCATTCAACGCACATTTGTGTGTCGCAACACGCGGCAAACATTCAACGCACCTTGCTCGTCGCATCGACGTGTGAGCATTCAACGCACATTTGTTTGTCGCAACACGCGGCGAACAATCAACGCAGCTCGCTCGTCGCATCGACGTAGGAGCACTCATCGCAGATTTGCTTGTCGCAACACGAGGCGAACAACCAATGCAGCTCGCTCGTTACCCCAACGTGGAAGCACTCAACGCAGCTCGTTTGTCGCTGTAGGCGGTGAACATCCCGACGCAAGGAAATCGTCACGCCGATGTAGGAGCAGTCAACACAGTTCTCGGAAGCAGGGAGGTTAGGAAACCGAGCAGACAAGCGGTCATCGTCACATCGAACCTGAGAGGAGTAAACGGGAATCATCGTGGCGCGGAAAAGTGACAAGCAGCCAACACCAACAGAACGGGACATCTGATCGTCGCAGTTGAGGTCGCACAGAGCGATCGTCGAGACATCGGGGGACCTTTGAATCAGGTGATGCAATTATTCCCATTCACTTTTTCCTGTTACTGAAAATAAATGAATCCTAACCTCAAATCCCAAGGTCAAATAATCTGATTGTTGTGTTGATGGTCTTATATTTTGTCAGCTTGTGTTTTATTTCTTTTGATCAAAATGTCGGATGAAGATATAAAGAAATTGCAATGCAAAAGAGAAGTTATTAGAAGCCAATTGAAGAACTTCTTCACCCTAGTAACTTCTGACATCGCGGTTGATGTTCTACGAGAAAGGTATGAAAGAATTCCAGATATTTGGCAACAATTTGAAAGTTTAGGCGTGGAGATCGAATGCGCGTTACAAGGTGGAAGCACGGAAGCTTACAAGGATTTCATTGACCAAGCAGATTTTTACGAGAATCAATATTATGAAAATATGGCTGCAGTACGCAGAATCTTGAACCCCGAAACAACTGAAGTGAAAAGGGAAATTGGCAGTAACGATCAAGCAGTCAAGGTGAAACTACCGCCATTGACAATCCAAGCATTTTCTGGAAGATATGACGAGTGGTTAGTCTTTAAGGACGCCTACAAAACAGCAGTACATGAGCAGGATATACCAAACGTGCAAAAGTTTCAAATCCTCCGTGGCCTTCTCAAGGACGATGCGTTGAAGGTGATTTCAGCTTTTGAAGCTACAAGCGAAAATTATTCACAAGCATGGAGTTTATTAGAAAGCCGTTATGAGAATAAGCGGCTAATCATAAATACGCATGTGAAGGGACTTTTCGAACATCCGGTCATCACTAAGGCCAATTACCATAGTCTTAGAGCCCTGGTGGATTCGGTGCGCTCTCACATTCGCTCACTAAAATCGCTTAAACAACCAGTCGATAAATGGGATACCATCCTAAATTATCTGATCATGTCAAAGTTAGATGGTGCAACTAGAGAGGACTATGAGAAGGAGATCAGCAAGGTAGACCCCACGGTAGAAGAGCTTCTAAAATTTTTAGAAAAGCGGTGTCATATTCTAGAAATGTTGGATAGAGGGAAATCTAAGACGGAAGTGCAACAAACTGCGAACACATTTCAGAGAAAGGAAAAAAAGATCACACTGACAACGACAACAAGCAACATGAGTAACACGGCCGAAACAAAATGTTCATTTTGCAATGAAAATCATCGGATTTATCAGTGTGAAAAATTTCTAAAATTGACAATGGAGGACAAAAATGAGCAAGTCAGGAAGCTCAAGTTGTGTCTGAATTGTTTACGTTCGGGCCATCAAATGAAAGATTGCCGATCATCTGGATGCAAGAAGTGTAGCAGAAAACATAATACGCTGTTACATCGTCAAAACAATGGAGCACAAACTAACCCTAATCGAGAGAACTCCAGTAACAATTCCGGACGTACAGGCACTGACAGTCAAGCTCCACAAGTGAATTCACAGGACATCGCAGGAGGATCTTCAAATCAAGGGCAGGTGACAGCTCATTGCGTGCCACGTCAAGTCAAGAGTGTCCCCTTAGCACAGCGAGAGTTTATGTACGCGATGCAGATGGCTTACAGCATGAATGCCGAGCACTAATAGATCCTGGGGCGCAGATTAACTTCATCAATGAAGACATGGCAAGGAAACTTAGAGTTAAAACGTACGCCATAAATATGCCTGTATCTGGAATAAACAGTTCTTCGTGGAATCTCAAGAACGCAACAAGGATATCGATCAAGTCAGCCGTGTCAAGCTACTCCGTTGAAGAGGAATGTCTTGTAATTCCCGAAATAACAAGCAACATTCCGCAGTTCAGAATTGACATAAAGCAGATGCACATTCCAAGAGGAATTGAGTTGGCCGACCCGAGCTTTTGGATCCCTGGACGAATCGACCTTCTGATTGGTGCGGGACTTTTCTGGAAGCTATTAATTCCAGGAGAGAACTTGTCAAGCAGAGGACATCCAAGCCTGCAGAATACACATCTTGGGTGGATTGTTGGAGGGGAATTCACGATAAAAAACGAGCGATCTCGGGAAGTTTCTTGTAATTTGGTAACTGCAACATTGCACAAGCAGATGGAGAAATTTTGGGAAGTCGAAGAGCTGCATCCTAAGCAAATTTACGACGATGAAGAATATTGTGAGCAACATTTTCAGAGAAGTCATAGGCGAGAGGAAAACGGGAGGTTTGTTGTAGAGCTACCTCAAGACGAAACGGTAGCCCTAGGCGAATCATTCTACGGTGCATTCAAAAGACTCCAAATGATTGAGCGGCGGTTTTCAAAACAACCGGAATTGAAAATTGATTACGTTAATTTTCTGCAAGACTATGAAGAAGCTGGGCACATGCGACGATTACAAGAAAACTTGCTCGAGAATCAGGTTCATTATTATATCCCGCATCAACCTGTCATAAGGAACGAGAGCGTAACCACTAAGTTGCGAGTTGTATTCGACGCATCCGCCAAGACGACGCTGGGTACATCGTTGAACGACAGGTTGTTGCCGGGACCTAACCTACAAAGCGACATAGTAGAAATTCTTCTGAGATTCAGGACGCATCAGTATGTATTATCGGCGGATATAGCTCAGATGTTCCGCCAAATTCGAGTCGCGGACAAGGATAAAAAGCTACAGCTTATCCTTTGGCGGAAGGATGAAGCCGATCCAGTTCAGGCGTACGCGTTGGATACTGTTACGTATGGGACGACCAGCGCTCCATTTTTAGCCATGAGATGTTTGCGAGAGTTAGCAATCCAAGGAAAAGATGCATTTCCCGAGACAGCAGAAATAGTGCGGCGCGACTTTTACATGGACGATTTGCTGACTGGAACATCTTCATTGCCCGACGCGGTCCGGATTTTGGATGAACTTTCTGAGCTGATGGAGTCGGGGAAATTTCATTTGAGAAAGTGGCGAGCTAACAGTCCTGAAACTTTGCAAAAGCTAGAGAGGGCAGCGAAAACTGAGGAACTACTAATTTTGAACGACGAGAGATCCATAAAGACATTAGGCCTGCTATGGAATAGCAGAGAAGACGTGCTGCAATACAATGTCCGATTACCAGAAGAGGAAGAACTAACTAAACGTAAAATCCTATCTTCAATTGCGCAGATATACGACCCCCTAGGATTGATAGGACCAGTGGTCATAACGGCAAAGCTCGTTATGCAGCAGCTTTGGAAATTAGAGCTGGGATGGGACGAGAGTATACCGACTGATCTAGAGAAGTCGTGGCTGAGTTACCGAGATTCGCTGAAGGCTCTACCAGAGTTGAAACTGAGGAGAAACGTAAACTTGAGGAACAACAGTGGGAAATTGCTTCTTCACGGCTTCAGCGATGCCTCGGAAAAAGCCTATGGAGCGTGTGTATACGTTGTCAGCACGAACGATGCGGGTGAAGTACAGGCAGACTTACTATGCTCGAAGTCAAAGGTAGCGCCGCTTAAGTCTCTAACATTACCACGATTAGAATTGAGCGCTGCGCTGCTGCTAGCCAAATTGATCAACCTGGTGAGAACAGCGCTGACTTACCCCATCACGGAAGTTCACCTGTGGAGTGATTCCACCATCACGCTAAGTTGGATAAACCGGCCACCGTTGAAGAAGATATTCGAAGCTAACAGGGTAGCAGAAATTCGTAGACTCACACCAACGGCCCACTGGCACCACGTGCCAACCAAAGACAACCCAGCGGATCTGGTATCTAGAGGCGTGGATGCCCAAAAACTTATTAATCTGGATATTTGGTGGAAAGGTCCGACCTGGTTGGTGACACCAATGAACTGGCCTGAACAGATGGTTCTAATGACGGAGACTACGCCGGAACCGTCGACCTTTGCCGCCATTCTGCCAGGCATTGAGTCAGGAGTTCTACATAAATTTTCAACGTTCATCCAGATGCAGAAAGTTGTAGCTTGTTGCTATAGGTACCGGACGAAGGTCAGAGGACCGTATTCGGTAGAGGAATTAGATAGAGCACGTACGAGAATTCTGCTATGGACCCAAAGTGAAGCATATCCAGAAGAAATTTCGAAGATGCGAGCTGGGAAGTACATCGCCACGAAAAGCCCCTTACTTAACCTCACGCCCTTCATTGATCGAGAGGGATTGATTCGCGTGGGTGGGCGATTGCGTAACGCAACTATATCAGAAGATCAGAAACACCAAATCATATTACCTGCAAAACACCACGTTACACGCCTCATTTTGAGGGAAGAGCATGAGAAATTGATGCACTGCGGACCGCAGCAATTACTTTATCACATTCGGAATAAGTATTGGCCGATATCCGGACGCCGGGAATGCCGTGCGGTGACTACCAGTTGTTTGACTTGCTATAAACTGAAACCGATAGCAACAAAGACTTTGATGGGAGACTTGCCGGAAGCAAGGGTAACTGCACCTGACCAGTCATTCGAGACAACTGGAGTAGACTTCGCCGGGCCACTACAAGTTCGCGAGAGCAGACGCAGGGGCAACATCCCGATCACCAAAGCCTACATAGCGGTTTTTACCTGCTTCGCCACAAAGGCAGTTCACCTAGAACTGGTTTCGGACCTGACAACGCAAGCCTTCATTGCTGCATTGAGACGGTTCACTGCGAGGCGCGGTGTTTGCAAGACAATCCAGTCGGACAACGCTACCAATTTCGTCGGAGCCTCTCGCGAATTGAAGCAGATGTATGAGTTCCTGGGAAGTCATGAAGATGAAGTCACTGCTCACTTAGCGGTAAAGGGTATAACATGGAGGTTCATACCGCCGCGGTCCCCCCACTTCGGTGGACTGTGGGAGTCTGCGGTCAAAAGCTTGAAGAGACACTTATACGCGATCACGAAAGGTTTAGTGTATACATTCGAGGAATATTACACACTGCTGGCGGAAGTTGAGGCCATCCTCAATTCTAGACCTCTCATGCCTATATCCGCTGACCCGAACGACCTACCAGTATTGACCCCCGCTCATTTCCTCATAGCCGAACCCTCATTCCTAGCACCTGATTCAAAAAGTCTCTCCAGTGTTTCAGAGTCAACGCTCACGAGATGGCAGCAAATTCAAAGGCTGAGGTTGCAGTTTTGGAAACGCTGGGAGGCAGAGTATTTACACCATTTACAGACCCGTACGAAGTGGCAATCTGAGGAAGACGGAGTCAAGTCCGACACAATGGTATTACTGATCGACGATAACCGATCGCCTCTCCACTGGCGCATGGGGCGGATCGTTAACGTGACCCCGGGAGCTGATGGTGTTGTGCGGGTAGCGGATGTAAATACTGCAGAAGGAGTTTTTCGACGAGCTGTTAGGAAGCTCTGCGTTTTGCCCTTTGAGCAGTAATGAGTTTTTTTTTAAACTTGCGAAGAAAATCGTCTTCCTTAGAGTTGTTTTTGTCAATCAAGGCTACAAAGATTACACTCCGTTTGTTATTACTTAAGTTAGAGTCTATCGACGTTGTAAAAAAACATATTGCGAGTATTAAAGTTGTAACGAAGCGCGCTTTTTCGCGGGAGGCGAAAAGGCGGCTGCTTGCGTCCCTTCGCCACGACGCGGACTATTTTAAGTCTAGGATCGCCACCCGAGTCAGAACTCGGGAATTTTGCGACCGGCCGTGAAGCGGATTGGGCCAATTGCGCAAGGAAACGACATTTAGATTCCAGGGGGTTGCCGGGGTTTTGCAAAGGAATAAGTCTCGCGTTATTTACAGCTTCTCAACGTTTATTTAAAGGTAAAGAAAAGAAAGAAATTACGGGATTTCATTTTATTCTCGCAACGTTATCAAAATGAAATACTTGATCGCGCTCGATCTCGCAAATACTTAAAAACTAATTTCCGCACTATTTCGACATTTTGGCCAAAGAACTCTCTGGTTTCTCTGCGCTGGTAAGTGTGGGCGACAGGGAGCACTCGGCTGGGGGTGAGTCGAATAAGCTCGCGAAAAACGCCGCATCGGAACCACTGTCCGAGGAGGTGTCGCTGTCGACGGGCGTTCCGGAGGACGCGGGAGATGTCTCGGCACTGGTCTCGAGGTCGTTGTCGGCGTGGAGCGGGGAGGACTGGCGAACGTTGGAAGGGCAGTTTTCGCTGAAGCCATTCCGCGGGACAAAAATGTCCAGCCAAATTTGCCAGTCGATGGCGCCGGGACGGGCCAACCAGAGGAACAGCTCAGGATCGGGTTCCGCCGCGACGCTTCTATCTCGCCCGAACCGCGCCGCCAGGGTGGGGACGAGAGGCCACCAATGGGCGGACGTCCACGCCTCGGAAGAGGCCATCACGAGCTGGAAGATGATCAGAGGGAGCCATGGTCAACGAGGGTGGTAGGGCTTTAGATCAGAGGCAGAAACTCGGTAGATACGACGAGTAGCAGTGTCTTCTACCTCGCAAACGGTGTTGGACAGCCATTTGGCTAACCTATAAGGTCCATCGCTGAGCTGAGCTAATTTCACGGCGAAATGTTTGCCTCCCGAGGATAGCATGCGATTACGGGCTAACACTAGTTCTCCAAGGCGAAAACGAGGCGGTCTACTGCGTAAATTGTAATAATGGGCTTGGTGCATTATCGCGTCATCGCAATTGCTGGCTACAAGTTTCCGCAAGGCTTCCATTTTTCGCACACGTTCGGCCCACGGCTCGGGGTTTCCCAGTCGTTGTTCAGTGTCGGGTGTATCGACTTCGGCTCGCGAGTCTCGGGTCATCGGCGGATCGCGACCGAAATTTAGAAACGCGGGAGAAGTGCTTAACGAGCTGTGGAACGCGGTATCATAAGCTAAACGAAATTCTGACAGATGTTGATCCCAATCCCGATGATTGTCCGTCACGAAGGCAACAATCATGGATTTCAGAACTCAGTTGACACGCTCGACGGGATTTTCCTGAGGATCGTAGGGCGGGGTTCTGACGTGCGCCATTCCGGTCCGAACGGCTAGGGTGGCGATGGTGGCGTTAACAAATTCTGTCCCATTGTCTGTCAGTAGCGAGATTGGCGTGCCCCATCGGTTTATCATCAGGTCCTCGAAGGCGGCCGCGATCTTAGGTCTTGCCGCCCGTCGTAACGGGACACACTCGATCCATCTGGTGAACAAATCTTGAATCACCAGAAGATACGAGCATCCCATACGACTGGTTGGCAACGGTCCCTGGATATCAGCCGCTGCGATCGACCAAGGTCGATCTACTCGAGGCCCAGCGATAAGACCGATTTGGTTTTGCTGCTCGACCTTTGTCCGTTGGCATATTTCGCAACTTCGCACATACTGCGCTACATCGCGAAATAAACCTGGCCAATAGTATCGAGCCGTCACGCGCCGAACGGTTTTCTCCGTTCCCAAGTGTCCAGCCTGGGAACTGTCCTGACATTCGGACAGAACTTGTAACCTGGATTCTCGTGGAACTACCAATTTCCATTAGTCAAGATCAGGAACCACTTCGTCCACCATAACGTTAGGGCGCCGGAGGTAGAGACGCGAACCCTCGATAGACCAGTCGAGATTTTGGGACGCGTGGTGTTTGACCTGGGCGTAACGTTGGCGAAACCATTCGTCCTTCGTTTCTTCGAGTGTAGCCATGGCAAATAGATGGAGCAAGACTCCGTCTGGATCAGGTTCGGCAACGGGGGCGTGAGCGAGAGCTTCGGGAACTCGAACCGAGAAATTTTGGCGTCGTACCAACTCGAAGTCATAGCCCTGGATCTGAATGGCCCACCGGGCTAAGTGTCGGGTGGCCTCCTTCAGTCCCAGCAGCCAGCGGACACTCGTGTCGTCTGTGGCTAGCGTAAAAGAGCGGGATTCTAAATAAGCGCGAAACTTGTTTATTGCCCAGACGACAGCCAAACATTCTCGCTCCGTTCCCGAGTACTTGCGCTCACTTTCCGTCAGGCTACGACTGGCGAAACCTATCACGCGATATTCTTTATCAGACCCCTGGCTCAAGACGGCTCCCAGGCCTACCTCGCTAGAGTTAGTCTGGAGAGTGAAGGGCAAAGCGAAATCCGGGCAAGCCATGATAGGAGCGGAAGATAAAGCCAGCTTGACATCTGCGAAAGCAGCTATCTGTTCGTCTCCCCAGACCCAGGACGTTTCCTTCCGAAGAAGTTGCGTCAATGGCTCCGCTCTCGTGGCCAGGTCGGGTAGGTACTTGCGGTACCACGAGACCATGCCCAGGAAGCGGCGCAATTGTTTGACGTTAGCGGGAGGGAGGTAGTCGACCACAGGCTGTGCCTTCTCCGCGTCTACCTGCAACCCGGAGGGGCTCACCACAAATCCCAGGTATTTCACCGTTTCGCTGAAACGGTGTTCTGGCAATCGCATTTAAAGGTATGGATAAAGCCTATTCTCGATTTCTCGGTCAATTGACATCCTTAAGCGCCTACGGTGCAACGTTTCCTGAGGTCGAGGGTATCTTTCCACTTTGCTAATATAGCACAAAAATCTTCCTCGTTGTAGCGAAACCGCTCAATAAACGCAACGTCCTCTGCTGTATCTGTAAAAAATATATGATTTTGTAATTATAACTGAAATATTAAACAAAATATTTCATCGATGGTATATTATTCTTAAAGCAGTTATATAATGAAGTTTATTTAATACCGCAGACTTCGTTGTTACCGATTGAATTTTCAGAATCCAAAACTTTACTGTCCCTCAATTCCTGCCGTTCTTTTACGTATTTGAGGTACAGTTTTCCTGAAGCATTTAATCCTTTTGAACAAACCGAATACCAAATGCTTTCACTCTCTCCTTCAAAAATACAAGTTATCTCTTCAGATAGTTTTATAAACTCTTTTTTGTATATTCTGTTAATAAACATAAAGACATTAGTAATTCAAATAATTATATAAATGATATTTGGAGTGTGTAAAATCAGTAATTATACGCACTTGTACAAAGGAGCTTTCTCTTCAAGAAAATTAATCACAACTAGAGTCGCGAGTTTTGTCCGCCATTCAGGGATATTCTGTTTAAATAATCCACATATTTTTTTCCTTCTAAAGACTCCAAAATTTTCTTCCAGAAGTCAGTAGCTAAACAAAAAAACAACAATCATTATGCGAATCGAATGATCATGTAATAAATACAAAGAATAGGTTAATATTTGGAAATGTAAACATACTTTGACATTTACAGTCATTACCTCGAATTTCAGATGCTCGTAGTGCGGATTTCTCGCAAAGGATACGTTTTGACAAACTGTTTGTGGAGATCCGTTGCTACAACTCGCCTGATCTAACTGGTAGTTGTGATCTTCAAAATCAGTGATACTAAATTACAATAGGGTTTTTTGCTCTGTCCTTATTATCATCTCAAAGTGACAAAGGAAAAACAATTCCAAATTGGGTTATGTTAATAAAAAATTACACATCAAAATTTCTCAAAGCAGCCATAGATAAATTTAGAATATTGTTTCTGCATTTTGTCAATACCTAGAAGGAATGTTTCAACATATTTTACATATCATGCACATTGACAATTAATTTTTGGCATTTACTTACCCGTCATTTCAAAACATTTATTTAAAGTATCACAAGGTATAACAAGTGTTACTAAAGTAGTGGGACACGACTAATTATAATCCAGCAATCCGATTGCAGAACCAATTCCTTATGCTTACTTCACTTGCTTTGCGCCTTGTTTACGCTCAAGATTGCGGTGTGAACTTAGCTAGTGTTCCAGTCTGGACAATCAACACTGAATCAGTCTTGATGCCAACACTGCTATAGTATTGTGTGTCAGTGTTAGTGGTTACGACTGCAGCGCTCTTTTATTTTTTCCAGTGTATCGTGATTGCGCAATCTAGTTTTCTCAGTGTAGTAAGACGGACAATGTGTCTTAAGTGCACTCTCTGAAATTATATTAAGACACTTTCGCAGTTTATATGGAGTAAGACACTTCAAACGTGTAAGACGCTATATTGTATGTCGCTTTATGCGTCATGTAGTTTGAGGTTAAAACAGTACTAATGATCCCAATTCATTAATAATATATTTTTTCAAATTATTTATTTATTACGTCATTAATTTCGGGTAAGAATCTTGCATCTCGAAACAAGGAATTAAAGATAAGTAAGTAGAAAAAACAAAAATCAACTATTGTTTTGTAAATGTTCAATATTTTATTGAGTTTTAAAAACTCAATAAAATATTTTCCATAAAATATTCAACAATTTTCATAATTGTTCCGGAGATCTTTAAAAATTCTTCTCCTCCGTCTTCTCTTCTCGTCCCCTCTCGAATGTTCCAATGTTTACATTCGATATAACCTCAGACATACCGGTCTCCACTCATGCCGACTCCGCAGTGGTGTGCTAGTCCGTTCTCGACTTCCAAAATATGAAGAAACTCGTGTTTTGCCAAATCGACAACTCCGCGTCATGCAAAAAATCAAATATCGAGTGATGGATCGAACTCAGATTTCGTTCGTGCTGAATAGCGACACATATCGCAATTAAACAAATTTGCCTGATCCATTTTATGTTTGGTCAATCAAGCAAGAGAGAACGTGCTTTATTCGCTTTACTATTTTGAGGTTATAATCTCTTGTTTCATATACCGGATTCAAGCGTTTAGCTATCCAAGCGACTTAATTAATACGCATGCCGTCTTACGCTAAGTCGCTTTAGCCGTCTAAACGAAAGACGCTATTTGGTGACTTAAAAACTGGGACAAAGCGTCTTAATTAAGACGCTTTTTTTTACAGTGATTATTTTAAAGAATCATTAAAAATGAAAGTAAATATTATTTAATTTGTCTTAACTCGGGGCGGGAATACCCTCATTCCCGCCCAGACGGGCGGTAAAACGGACTTCCCGCTCCCTCGTAAATAAAAATATTGTACACGACACGGGGAGAATTTCGATTTGTCCCTCGTTTCTTGCAGAACAAGACTTCGCCTTGTTCCGCAAGTGCACTCGTGAAGTAATCCGAAATTGTCTAGCTACTGGTGTAATGTGCTACACGGAAAAAAATTTCACAGTATAAAAGCTTGATTGCTGATGTTTTAAACCTTTGATTACAACTAGTGCGATAAGCCTAAAAAATACCCTGATAGCTAAGGGTTATGCAAACGATTTACGTAATGTTTGCATAAATCTAACTCAGTATTGTCAAGCTATATTTACATAAATCGT
>JABFPB010005872.1:0-12742 GCA_022817645.1 Ceratoteleas bidentatus
TATGGCCGCATATATGTCGCATATATGGCCGCATATATGGCACATATATGGCGCATATATGGCAGACATATATGTCCTCTATAACAATTTTTACATGGGTAGTCAAACAATATTATTCATAATGCAAAGTCATTTCATTTGATTATACAAATCCAGAGGTAACCCAAATTTCGCGCCGAAAATCCTCATAGTATATACAAATTTCGGCAGAACAGAAAACAATGCGTCTAGGAATAGTACAACTCGACGCGTGTAATTATAATTACACGTTGAATGGAACTGGAAAATCAATTACAACAAATGCGTGCCATTTGTTGTAATTACTCACTTCATTAAAAAACGAATTTTTACAATTTCCCCGATAAATTACTCAATCCTGCATGCTTGTGTGACGCACGAAAAGTATTGCAACATGACCACCAAATTAAACGCCCCGAACCGTTAGGGGCGCCGCGTATTAATTATTTTCCTTTTAAAGCGAGAATTTTCTCCGGCTTAATTTGTATGCACGAAGCCACGAAACCGACCCAAAATCAAACTCTAATTCGGTGTTTGCCCAACCTTTGTAACGATACCAATCATCGAGCACGAGAAACCCAGTCGAAGCCTGTCTAATCCGTGAAATTTTTCTTACTGCACTCGAGGAATTTGATTTGACCCCCGGCCGTCAGACGTGTACGTAAACACCGTATCAACGCGATCAAAACAGTACTGAAATTTATGTAAATATCATTAAAGCGAAGCGAGGTTTTTCAACAAGGGATTACTCCCGGAACTGTGACGAAATAGTGCGGCTCGTAAAATGTCTCGTCTTGTGTCAACAACGAGCAAACGTCAACTGACCGGTAAGTAGGACGACAGGAGGATGCGAGGCTGCAGTAATAAAGCGTACTTTCTCTGCGCGCAAGAGAGACACTGCCATAAGAGGTGACGGGGAAACCCGTGTTATGATTGCATGCCCGACGGTCTCGCAAATATCGATGACTCGAGCAGCTTCATTCGAGTCACGCTAAATGATCGGCTTCTCGGAACTTGGCGAAGAAGTCACCGCGCCGACGCCGACATTCGCACTTTGTCAACTTCGTTAGCTTTTATTAAATCATGCAATTACGGCGGTTTCGTGGACATTACGTATTTAGCTTTCACTGCTGCGCTCTCTCCGTTTTCAAGCCAAGCGGATCCACGCGTTTTTGGGGACAGCGAAGTGGTTTTCTCTAACGAAAAAATTACATTTAATTGATACTGCCGACGAGGAAGCGGGTCGCTCGTTAGAATCGCAACCGACAGTTCTTTGCATTTTCGCACGACAAACTCTAAGGCGCCGTTGTTTTCGCGTCACAGCGGCTCGAACGAGACTGCGCAAAAGAGACGTGTCCCGTGCCCCTAACGACAAAACATGTTCTTAGGTTGACTTTTTTCCGGTAGGTGAAACAGACCACGAATGTTGATTTCTGGACGGGCATGTCAGTAACTCAATTACACAGACACAATGCAGCGCGAGAACCGTTAACTTTTGGCGTACGTCGACATTTAATTGTCGAAAGTATTTTCGTTAGGGTTGAATGATTGCAGAAATTGTCTCGCAGCGATTGATAGGAAACTCCATCATTACGCCGGCTGAGCCTCGCAGTGTCTCACCTTTTGGTTCGGAGCGTTAAACCTCGATTTAGCGAACCTCAACGAAACCTCGAACACGCGGCGTTTATTGAAAATTATGATTTTCATTGTCATTATCGACTTCGCGGACTTGTCGGCGGAACTTCCATTCAAGATTTCATTAAACTTTTTCGAAAGCGATTTTCATGAAATACCTTTTCCGGACACACAGTCCAAACAAATTCAAACATCGCCCGATAATTAAACGCAGCAATTAATAGACCTAGTAATAATGACTGGTTACGTTATGAACATTTCATTGTGAACATGTGGGCGTCCGGGTAGGAAGCACCGGGTCATACGGAAGTGCAATGTAGCGCGAAAGTACGTGTAGAATGGAACTGGAGTCGTAATAACGCGCAAAGTTCATCCATGAAGCCGATTTTTTTCCGCTGCGAAAACAATTTCCACGATGCCCGCGAATTCCCCTTCCCTCCGTAGTTAATTTATCACCTGCAAAGTGATTCACAGTGTGACCTTGCACCGCCAAATATGACCGCGAGATCCCATAAATAATGGCATAATCGCCTTTGGAAATTCGTTCCCTCACATTTGCAGGTTATTTTTATATTCATGATTACCTAAGTGCGATTTAAACCATGAACAGGAAATCACTGTCGTCGATTTGAAAAGAATTGTGAGGTACGATTCCGCAGATTCGTATGAGTCATCCCGATTAAATTTGACACATCAACATCGAAGAACATCTTTGCCTATATCTTAAACGTTGACAATGACATGCACTTTATGGCTCGTCTGTAATGACAATAGTTGGATTTGATAGAATCAATTGACTTTACCGGTATTTGTATGTCGTAAGGAAAAGGAAAAAACGTTGGGACTTGATTTCAACGTACGTGTTTAGCGTGTGAAGTATAATCCTGGGTTATGGTGTGGATGCGGGAGGCTACTTCGAAGTGAAAAAATTGCGATACCGGGAAAAAGCGATTCAAGTTAGACTGATTTTGTCTTGATCAGTTTATACCAAGGAGTTGCGACTGATTAGATAGTCGGATTAAGAAGTTTAGGGTTGATCAGAGGGATCAGGTCCTGACGTAATCTGGATCGAATCTTCATCTGGATCAGGGGTGGTACACTCCCATACAAAAAATTGTTAACAGCTTACTCCTCGGGTGCTCCTACACAGGCGCTGCCGTGATTTTGTATATAATTTTGTATATGGGAGTGGTCCACCCCTGATCTGGATTAACTATCGAAAAACAGATGAATAATTATCCTGTTAAAATGTCCTAATAAAATTTGAAATATCGATTAGCAATCTTTTGTTTTTATCGTGAAATAAATGGTACGTCAGGAGTCTTACACTCGAGGGGTTCTTGCTGCAGATGTCGCTAGTTTCTCTGCGAAGTGACGTAGAAACTAGCGATATCTGCAGCAAGGACCCGGTAAGTGTAAAACCCCTATGGTAGGTGAAATCACATGTTTGTCGCAAATTCTACAGATGTTTGATACTAATTAGAATTACTGGAATAATGTTTTCATCACCAACTGGATGAATTCCTAATCTGGTAGATATGGTACAAATTGCATTAAACCCTAATCTCGAACCATTATATTTGAATGAGAATTATCTATATATATATATATATATATATTTGAATTAGAATATATCTATCAGAATGTCTGACAGATCAGAACAATCTTCGTGATCATTCCTGAATTACATTTTTCTGCCAGAATGGTTGGGTCAAATGACGGTTGACTCACATACATACTTGAGTCACCTACAAACGTGTTTCTCGTCAGGATCGCACGGCAGACTTTTATATCCTGCAACTAATTATTAATGTTATTTCCTTCAGTGCATCTGGCCTAGCGCCCCACTTCGGGATTTCGCTTTCCAACTCACGAGCGTGCCTTGTACCTTATACCTTTACTCTTATTCTCAACAGCGATCCGCAAAAAAGGTTCGTTTACGCTTTCGTTAACTTCGGAATTTCGGAACAGCTGTTACACATCCTAAACTGTTAATCGGTCATCCATATAATGTTATTATTTTCCTTGGCGAGGAGTTGGATCTAGTGGAAATGAAGAACTAATTGGGTTTTCGAAAATTCGTCTTCTAATTTCCTTATCTCGGTGAAACTTACTGAAAGGCAATAACGTCGAAAGCGAAGGGATTAGGTATGTAGAACGAGGTAAGTTAGACGGGACCAAAGGGGCGCCGGATTAGTGGCTATCGTCGAAACCGATAAGAAAACCGGCAATTACTTAATCTGTAGTCAGGAATCGTCGTGTGATTATCGATAATGAGTGCGCTTGGAGTCTCGTGTGACGTGCTTCGAAGGCACTGCGATGCACGTGACCTCTCATTAGTAAATGAGATTTATTCACAGTTGGCTGACGACGCTGTTCCTTTCAATTGACCCTACGTGGCGGGAAATATTTAGATGACAATTTCGTAACGCTATTAACAATAGGCCGACAAAATTGCAAGTATTGGTCAACGTATATACTCTTTCGTGATCACAGCACTTATATTTTATACACGTTTTGATACAAACATGAAGATTCGGTTACTCAGAGTCTACGAGTTATTGCATTTATTATTAATATTTTATTATTTTATTACTTTTACGTATTTGATTATGAATTGTGTGGTTTTGAGGAAAAGCCAGTTAAGTCACTTTTTGTGATTTTGAGATATTTGCGTTAAAAGTTTCAAAAGTAAACTTTTGCATTTTTATATCAATCTTCTTTATGTCTATTGGATATCACTTCTAATGGAAAATAAAGGTAAAATATAATGTTTAAGTTTCCATTTAAATTTTTCTATGTATTTTGAATGGAAACTTAACTGGTTATTCCTCAAAACGGGTGAACTTGACTGGTTTTTCCTCTAAAATGACACCTCACTGGTCATGTTTCGTCAAAATTGAGCAAAATGTACATCAGATGAAAATGTATATATACCAAATGAAAATATATATAAAAATATATCAATTTCCGCTCTTAACCTTAAAAATCTTAAAATTTGTCAAAAAATAAGACTTAACTGGTTTTTTCTCAAAACCACATAATTATTATTGAGAACAGTAATTTTGTTAATATTATTTCATAGGTATCGCAACATTTATATTTCACAAGAAATTTAAATAGTTTTAGATACGTAACAGATCTTCAAACGAATAGGAGAGTTATTTTCCAAATATATTTCTATCCAATTCCTTAAAATTAATCATATTATATATTTATATCCACAAAAGCAAGACCCGACATCCTTTTTGAGCAAGAATGTTTTATATTTGCAAACAAAATAATGCAATATTTTCATAAATAATTTTGTTAATTGCAATCAACCCCTTCAGCCGCAAAGCAAAGGGAACAAGTTTTTATATTTCGATTTCCATACTTAAAAAGTGTGGGCTGGCAGGCACAAACACTCGAATTACGAGAAATGTTTAATGTGATTGCGGCGAGCTTTATGATGAAATTGGGGCCAAAATTTCATCATAAATGAAATGTGGGCATAAAATGCTGATATGATTTTCATACTTAAAAATCATCAATCTATTCCGTGCGCGATATATATATATATATTAGAATATTAGCGATAAACTATATACAAATATATAAAAACTATATTTTTTGGGCAGATAGTTATGTATTTGCAAATATATTTTGTGAATATATTTTTTACCGTGCGGGAGCTGCACCGAATAATAAACTTTGGAATGTATCATTGCGTTCATAGTATTTAATTGGGAAAAGTGAATGTATTTTTGATTCTGCACGTATAAAATTTCGAGAGATTGTGCATAAAATCTTCGGTTTTTCAATACAAATTTATCATTTTATATAGTTCTGGTTTGAAATATATTAACATATTTTATCAATATAGTGTAGCTTTCTCTCGATTCAACGTCCTTACGTAGCGAAATGTTTGTTTGTAAAACAAAAATCGATTTTTCTTTCTTTATATATATAAATATATATATTAGTAGAAAACAGTATATTGTAGTTATAACAGATGATTCGGTTAAAGATTATAGATCCATACATAATTAAAAATAATGCGCCTATTAATACATGAAAAGTAATTTGCAGTGTATATTTTTCAAATGCGAATCCAGCTAATTGTTAAAAGGAAACTTTTTACATAAAATATTTAGTGTCAAGCGGATAGAAATACTTCGATAACTGACATTTAAAGACTGTAAAATGTTTCGCATACATCAAATATGTATTTTAATGCACATATATTCAATTCGATAGCTGTATTTAAACTTTCCGAAATAATTTCTCACATAAATTATAAGAGGAAAAGATCTTCAGAAAGTATTGGCGTTATCGTATTATTAATTTTAGAATTGTAATTAAAAAATTAGACGTGAGAAGTATTCAGTTATCTAAAATAACTGAATATTCAGTGCGTTTTCTTCATTTATTTGAACCAGAGAAACAATTATTTCTGCTCGAATGAATGAATGTGAAAACTCGGGACATTGTTTTTCACATACTGATACATACTTATTAACATTACCTACTTACTTTGAATACCTGATTTGGCACTTGATAAATATTTCTATTAAGATCCCTTCAAAACAAATTCAAATATGCATAATTCATTATAGAATAAACGACACAACAAACACCTATGAATCACTCAAAAACTTCTATCTAAAATCAAGGACTCCCACTCTAATTTCTTTTACACGGACACTTCTATTTAACAGAATGCGTCAAAACGTCCGGACTAAAGGTACCACTCTCCTAAAAACGCATTTGTCAAAAAATAATAAAATCGCTTCAAACGCAGTCAATTCTAAGCAACGAAAGTCGAAGTGAATCGATCATTGGGTGTTCCATTAATTTTTTCTTACAAACCCGAGAACTCATTTGTCTTGTTAGCCCCGACAGGTACAGCGATGTAATTTAATGTATTATAAAAACAAATGCACCATCCTTTAACCAATAAAACCTGGTATCGATGTCAGTCGTAACCTTTGAATGATTTTGTAATAACCGTAGTTGTTTTCGCAACGACCGACATCAAAAATACAATCTACCGGATGAAATTGCGAAATCAAGACGCCGCAACCAGAAATCAGTTCGTATCGACGCGAAACGCGCGCGGCCGTTCAACGAAATTCGTGAGAACATCACTGAAAATTGTGTAAAAAAATGGTCTCCGGTATACCTTGAAGTTCGCCATGGCACTGGTCGTCGGCTTTTACACCCGGCACTGCACTCCAATCCAAATGAACAAATGAATCAATGTTAGCCTAATCCAAAGGCGAACCGGGACCGTGGAAGCTCGAGTGTCTAATCACAACACTGTAATACTACTTGTTTCGACAAGTACGCTAGCTCGAAATTGTTCGACGTGTGTCACGTCTCGCGCACCATCCCCGCGTGACTACACTCGGCACCCAGAACACGTGCCCGGAGCAGCTGCACGTGGTGTCCACTTAAAAAATGTTCGTCTCAAAGAGCAGTTTCGTCTTATATAGACTCCGTGACGAGAGTGGTCTCCTAAACAGCGGGGAGACCAGTCGCCAGGTGGAAGAATTGGGAGAGGAGCCCATAATAGAGAGAGACAGGAGAAGAGAGGGAATCCACGTGAGAAGGGGATTCTCGTATGAGATGACGGAAAAAAGAATTCCCGAGCCGGAGAAAGTAGGCTAGGCCATGCGCGCTCGGAAGAGGCGGCGAAGATGCAACTTTGTGCAACGCCCGGCCCCAAATTCCATACATGTATTTCGCTCTTATCATAGGATTGCGGCACGTGCCAAACGCAACATTAAATCAACTTCCCGTCGGTTATGCAATGAAATTTCATGCACTTGACACGTAGCGACAAAGCGCGGTGGACTTTTGACAACGCGAAACTATTCATCTTACGATTGCACCCACTTAAACCGAGCCATTATATTTTTTCTCTTGATTTTTGGATCGTTTGCAGAGGAGTCATGCTTTCTGGAAAGTTAATAAATAATGAACATGGAGTTTGAGTTATGCTTCGTGCAGTATGCAGTTCAAAGTCAGTGGAAGAGGGTTCGAAGCGATCGATTTTTGCAAACCTTTACGGTTTGGAAAATTTCACGAAACGGTTATGACGTTTTTATATTATGGGCCGGACGTTTTATTAACGTTGCAGTAATCATTGAACTGCACTTTCCCATCGGTAAATCACGGAAAATTAGTCGTCTTCAAGTGTTTTTCTCGAGCTAATTATCTGGGAAACGATCGAATTGAAGTATTTTTGACTTTAATTCTGTGGTTTTGAGGATAAACCAGTCAAGTCACTTTTTTCTGATTTTGAGATATTTGCGTTTAAAGTTTCAAAAGTAAACTTTTACATTTTTATATCAATCTTCTTTATGTTTATTGGATACCATTTCTAATGTAAAATAAAGGTAAAATATGTTTAATTTACCAAAATTAAATTTAAGTTTTTCTACACGGAAAAAAATTTGGTATGACTGTTGCCCCAAAACAGTCTTACCAAAGCTTGGGGCGGCTCCTATCCCAACAATGGAAGAACTGTCGCTCGAATTGGGGCAGCAGAAGTCCCATTTGAGGCGGCGCTTGCACCATAATGGGACGTGAGCCACCCCAAGCTTAAGGTAAAACTGTCACTCTTTATTTGGTACACCACTTGAACTAAAATTTTTTCCGTGTATGTATTTTGAATGGGAACTTAACTGGTTATTCCTCAAAACGGTACACTTAACTGCAGGGTTGGTATGATTTAAAACAAGTGATTTAAATCAAATGATTTTTTCGTTTAAATCAACGATTTGAATTAAAATTTTTTTTCCTCGCGAACACAAAACTTGAACTGCTTCTTAATATAATTCGTGCGCAAAGGTGTTATTTCGAGTATAAAAAATCATTTTTTATTTTTCAAATGCGGTTGTATGAAGGTTCCTGGAACGTTCCGAACGTTCTGTGAACGTTTATATAACGTTGGAATTTCCGGCAACAAAGTTGTTAGAACGTTCTCTAATCGTTTATGGAAACGTACGCTAAGAGATATCAACAAGAAAATCTTGTTTACATATAAGTGGCTCAGTGGTAAGGAGTCCTCTTGGCACTTTGGAGGCCTGCGTTAGATTTCCAGTGAGATCTTTTCTTAAGAGAGTAAACGTTTCGAAACGTTCTACAGACGTTCAGATAAACTTTCAATAATTTTACAAATTTTTTAAAATAAAAAATGTAACGTTTGTGAAACGTTTGGGAGACGTTGAGACAAAGTTTCGAGACAACTTTCCACAGCCGGAAATTAATCGGTTTCCGGAACGTTTCTAGAACGTATGGAACGTTCAAAAACCTGTAGACAACGTTTAGGAAAATGTTCGCCAAATGTTTATTGAACTTTCGGTTCCGTTGGGGCAATAAACACAGCTATTGTATTGTTTCACGACCTGAAAAACAAGGCAAACATTTTTTGATTTAAATCATAATTTTTTTTATTTAAACAAAAAACTCTATTTTTTTTATTTTTTTAAATCATGATTTTTTTCAACCCTGCTTAACTGGTTTTTCCTCTAAAATGACACTTCATTGGTTATGTTTTGTCAAAATTGATCAAAATGTACATCACATAATAATATTTCGACGTTCCCAAATGAAAAAAATACACAAAAATATATCAATTTCCGCTCTTAACCAAATTAAACTGTGCTCGATTTTTATCCGGCCAATGAAATTTAGAAGTTTTGTAGAGAAGTGTTGCATATAGAATCATAATACATGTAATAATACCCGCTTTCGACATTGGGTATTGCACGGAGCGTTGAAGTCTATTATTATCATACTCAATTAAAAATAATAGCATTTACTAATTTAATTACCATTCAATACATGTATAAATTATCTCCAGTTTTTATTTGCGCCTTTGTTTCAAAATATTCTGTCGTAAATGTTGCTTTCTGCAACGCTCCGCTGTGCAATTTATTAAACTTACTCCCCGACGAGCATCACATAGTTTATGAATGCTCTCATAAACGACAAATTTATCTGATGGAGGTACATTATGAGGGAATCATTTTTATTCGGCTTTGATTTTAAAGTCTGCGATTTATATCATCCGAAATGTAAGTTAAATGGACTTGTCTGAATGAAACTGGAAATGATTGGGAATTTATGAGAAGATGCATCGATGAAATCGTCGGAGCTGTATTGAAATTAAAGGAATGGCCGTCCTTTTGGTAGGTTCTCGGAATTGTGAATAGAATTTTTATTGACTGGATGCTTTGTGATATGTTAATTCAGCGAATACAGGATGGACATTATAAAATGCAAATTGCTAATATTGAAAGTTACATAAGAGGTGATGCAGACGAGATCAATTTTGTTTCATAGATTGTTATTTAAATTAAATGGTACACTTCGTGAAGTGTGCCACATTTAGACACGCTGAATTAATGCGAATGTGCGATAAGAAAGATTTCGTAAGATTTATCATGGTGCATCTAACACTGATTAGAATAATAATATAATAAACTACGATAATTATTTTGTGTTTCGAGAAACAATTAAAATCAGAATCTGCCGATGACAAGATCGATAAGCAAACTGTTATACAGTCCTACACGTTTGCAACAGTGATTCATAATTCAGACTTTTCTCGGCAGTATGCTAGGTTATGGTAATCATATATTTGTGACAACTTGTTTGAAATCACTTGTTTGGAAATTACATAATTTTAATTCAAAATAAAATATGTATTAATTGTAAATAATTAATTAGAGAACATGCCTTCATAATTATACAAAAATGTTAATAATAATAATTAAATTTTTGTATTGTTGTTTAACAAGGTAAGCACATAGTCGACAGACGACGTTGGCTTGGTGTTACATACCAACTTAAAACCCACGATGGTCCAGTGTCGTTTGCAAATTTCTGTCTGGGAATTGTTGATGTTGCCGATTTTTTTCTAACCAGTTAATAATTTTTATTAATTAAAATAAGTTGATAACGTTTCTTAATTAAAGAAGTTCTTATTTTACCTTAACCTTTATGGTTTTTAATAAACGATATGGATAACAAGTTCGTTTTTATCCGCATTGTTTCTTATTACCTAAATTTATGCATAAAAACAGCATCATTAACAAATAAATTACTTCTTGGCTCGTCTCAGTGTTTTTGTTTTTAAATTCTCCACCGCAGCACGGAAACTTTCAGTTTCTTATCCGAAATAAATGTATCATTCAATCAAGGCGAAGATATAAATTTTGCGCGTATGAAAGTTTAAGGCATTAAACTTCTCGAAGACTCCGCATTAGAAGCAGTTCCATTTACCCAACGCGCGCACATCGCAATCATATTCGAACCAAATTAAGCGCGAAACACGGGCTTCTACATTCACGGATGATCCCCGGCCAATCACATTTCGTGCAATTCACTACACATAAGATATCATTCAATAGCAACATAACTATATGGAAGCATACACGCAGGGGATTATCCGAGTTAAAACAAATAAATACATTTGTTCAAATCTATTTGGTTGTTTTTACCAAATCATTTTTGGTAAAACATTTTGCGCATGTGCCAGACAACAACATACGCCGAAGAACTGCAATACCGACACCTAACCTTAAAACTAAAGGTGTAACTCCTTCCAATTCATTGCACAGAGAAGGACAAACGATAAGTCCCTCGTAACTTGCAGGACTTATCGTTTCTAACGAAACACTCAACAAAATGTTTGGTAGAATCAACCAAATTATTTTGCTGACCAAATAATAACACAATTATTTGGTTGAATTAACCTAAATATTTCCCTGTGTGTACTCCAAAACAATAGTATAACAGATTCTCGTCGGTTAATCAGAACAAACTTCTGATTATATTGCATTTCGTGAAAAATGTTTAACAAATGTGAAAAATAGGACAAAAATAATTAATAAATGACAAAAATAAAAATTTGAAATATTGAACAAATTGGAAAATTCGATAAATTTGAAAAGTGCATATTTTAAACATTGTACTTATTGGATACTAATTGGAAAACTTGAAAAATTATTAGCACTATTTTTCATTTACTGAAAATATAAAAGATTTAAGGAAGTCCTGATAACATGTTGGAAATATTGTAAAAAAATCAAGAAATGTTTATAGACAGGTTCAGATCTTTTAAATAAATTTTAAGTTCTACAGTTTTGCTCGTTCACTTTCATGGAAAAGAGACATTTCGCAGATGAAAAAAACATACGAAAAATAATTTCTAAATGTCTTATAAATATAGATGATTTATAATGATTAGTATACAAAACATTCAGTGTCAAAATTTGCCAAGTTGAATTACTAATCAGAGAAGTTTTCTAAGAAATAACAATTTATGAAAGTGTTTATGTTATTCAAAAGGAATTAATCAGATTCGTAATTTTGTCATAACATAATATTTATTTTGCAAGAGTATATTTGAATGTAACATTTTTGGTACTTAAACTTCGACGTGTTTACATGAAATACAAGGAAACTAAGAATAACACTGTACAAAGTACAAACAAATACTAATCACTGAACAAAAATCCATTATAAGGTATGCGATGATAACCGTGCAATATTTTAACAAGCTTGATTCCTTGATCATCCAAAACGACAACATTTTTAACGGTTGATATGGACAAGTACATTGGTTTATTATCAGGAATTTTAATTCGACCAGTTAGTGTAACCTTAGTACCATATGACAACTTCAATATGTCCATCATTGGTTATTATAACATTTAATTTGTGATGTGTATCAGTAACCGCACCAACATAAAAATTGTTTGCTCCTGATAATTTTTCAAATGGCATGTACACATAAGCACTTAATTCTGTAAACAAAAATTATCTTTATTTATTGAAGAAAGTTAACATACATTATTTGGACTCTTTTTAATTGAAAATTTTAAGTTAATTTTGACCACGTAAACATTTACTACTACATAGTTTGTGACGTTACAATTTTTGGCCACAAAAAGTTTTTGGCCAAAATACCGGTGACGTCCACTTCGCCACAGATATCCGGCCCAGAAAATCAAACTAACTGGATTTTCTGGAGTTACCCGTGAAGCGGAATATCTCCAGGTTCGAATTCAAAAGGATCTGGGATCTCAATAAG
>JABFPB010005873.1:0-12739 GCA_022817645.1 Ceratoteleas bidentatus
CCAAGTCACGCGAACAAAGCGCAGCCATAATTCGGCCCTCGAAACGTCGCGCCTTCCCCTCCCCCTTTTTTCCGCGCCCTTCCACCCCACCCCCCACCGCCGCCGCCCGGTTCCTCGGTGCCGTCTCGCGGCGTCTCTCTCGCGCCTTTCTCCTTTCGCTTTTCACGTTGCGTGGACCGCGTGTCAATGACACGTGTTTCGGGCGCTGAATTACGACGACGTATACGGATCCAAATCTAAATCACGGCCTGTCAAAAGCATATATATAGCGGTCCGCTATTTTGCTATTATTTTCTCGTTAGGGAGTCGAGTGTATTTTTGCAAAAAGCCCACTGTATTTCGCCGCGAGAAATTCGATTTATTGCCACAATAACGAACACCGCGCGTTAAAAAGTTTCATCCCGGTCTAGTTTTTCCTGTCGCTCTCTGCGCGCTTTTTTTCGTGACTAGTTTTTTTATTTATTGCGCGGAAAGAAATTTTTTTGGACCAGCCGAATCTGGCTGCATTTCGACAATTGTTTTTTCCGCCGGTCTCATTTTAATAAGTTAGGTTATGGTTCATTAGAGTAAATATCAAGTTATAGACTGAGTATTCCTTTTATGGGGAAGTTGCAATAATCTAATTAATGTTCAATCGATTTCTATAATTTTTTTGTTGTATAAAGCTGCTCGATTAATAGATAACATGTATGTTAAAGTTTTTTTTCGATTTCCATTTTTGTATCTGAAACTGTTCGTACTTTCATAATAAACAAATTGGATGGACATAGTTTTTATAAACTTGCTTTACCGTTCAAACATTCAAAATATGCAATACATTTTTCTATTTTGTTGAATTTTCGACCAATTTTTGGTTGCATGTCCTTAATAGATAAACAGTTAATTCTGTTAGATTAAATTAAGAGTTCGATGTAAAAAAATGCTTAATCCAAGCATAGCCCGTATCAAAGGATTTTTCAGATACATCTATGAATAATAATCTCGCGACTCGACGATGTAAATGAAAAAGTCGAGTCCGTGACTCTAGACATGATGTGTGCCCTTAAAAGAACACAGAATTGATGTAATATCGTGAAGAAAGGGGCGGCATTTTCAGCGGCGCGGCACGTCAATACGGTATAAAATAACAGAAACTCGTCTTTATTAAATCCAGCCAGCGAATCAATCCAATAACGTGTATGTCTGTAATAATTTTTAATTAAATATAGGTAATTATGCAAATATTCGTTCTCCATTAAAAATACCGTACGTTAATTAAGTTAAAAACTGCTTTCAACATTATAACAGACATTAAGTAATTGTTATAAAAAACACTCGAGATAAATAATTTGGCTCGGCCGCGTATATTTACGTATTGCCGTTATTTCCAATGAATTTCACTCCGCGCTGATTGATATTCCTCCAAATTGAATTCATTTAATTCAATTTAAATTACATGAATGTTTAACATATGTGAAAATGCGGGAAAGTAAATAAATAGTAATTAAAGAGTTATCGAATAATAATTGAAGATACTTCGCAGGTTAATCGTATTATTTGCGCAAATGCGATATAACGGCGAAAAATTTCATAAAACGCGGCGTTGCACGAATTTTCTACTCTCGACCGCAACTGAAATATCCGTCATTTGTTTCGTTCTGGCGCAAATTGGCCGAATCTAACCTACAAATCATTGTCGATTGAGTTCTAACCTAAACATTTGCAACAACGAAAATTGCACATTTTTACCGCAGAATGTTGAACTGAAAGTCGACGCTAGTTCGATCATTCAAATAGCAAATTACGTCTCAATCATTTTTGTGACCATTTTCGTTTATAGTTAATACTCGTTTTCGAGTTATTTTAATAATTTAAAATAGTTGTTAAAATTACTCAGTAAAATAAAAATAAAAACTATAACCACCCTATAATAGATATCTCTACTCGGTCGGTAATGAGTACCCCGATAATTAGTATGTGCCGAATGCGTTATTACCGACATTACAGATTTCTTAAAATACGAAAAAAATGAACAATTAATCACAAATTTGATGATCATAGCTCCATTTGTTAATTTTTTACACGTTTCTATCAGACAAAAATGACTTTTTATTCTTTGTTGAAACCTACAAGTTTATATTTTAAAATATAAACTAGTTTTCGATGTAGCAAAAATCGTAATTTGCAAAATACGCCGAAATTATTTGCCGAAAGTTATCTTCCATAAGTACAAAATGGCGTTATGTTCGATTATTTTGCAATAATTTGTTACGAATATTTTTATTCAAAAAGACACTAACTCCGTTGCAGCACTCTTTCGAAACACCTTAAGGTCGTGTCGAAAGCGAAAATACCGACATTACAGATTTCTCAAAATGCAGCTAAATAACACACCGAATAATCATTTTAAGACCAGAGCGAGATTCGTTCACTTTTTTTACAGTGTTGTGTCTCAACGAAAACGTAATTCATATTTTATTGCAGAAAAACGGTGATTTCTAGTTTTCGAGGTGGAAAAAAACGTAGAACTCACTATTTTTCCAAACGAATTGTCACACAATGTTATTTTATGGCTAAAACTATTCTCCCATTAACACAGAATCTCGCTCTGGTCCGCGTTTTAAAAAATATCAACAAATGATTTTTTGATAAGGAAAGTCCTTAACTCCGTTGCAGCAGTCTTTCGACTTGGCCTTAATGGTTTTAATCGCATTGTTAGAGAGCAGCGCCTCCAATGCACGAACGCGTCCATCTAAAAAGGATTCGAATTGTGAAAACTTTGGATATTCTCGCTCACCGGCGATCGACAATTCCCTAGCCTTTCGCGTAGCCGAATCGAGCTTCGAAACACAAAGGTAAACAATGACACCGTCCCAGTGCTCGGTGTAACGCCCAAATTCCGAAGAGAAGCGATCGCGTCTGTAACTGTCGTTAAGAGCGAACGCAGCTTCAACGCGCACTGGCGATCGACTGTTGGAACGGAAAATAACTGCGATAAATACATCAAGATCAATTTGCCTTTATCCTCGAATCGATTTTTTAACGCACATTCCAAGCAGTTTTAAAATTCGCGTCGGTGAGATCAATGTTCCGAATAATTTGAAGCGCGTCCCCGTCCAAACATGATTTCAAATAATGAAATCTTTGTAAATTATCGAATGATTTTTCCCGCATTACTAGCGATTCAAAGTACGATTTAAAGGAAAGCCACTCTGTAAACAACCCGCTAAAGCGCGGCAGCTCGATTCGCGGAGCTAGAACGAGACGACGTGAAGAAGGATCGGTACAACCTGGTAAAACCGCTGCGCTGGTCTGAGCGGCGACGAAGTGGACATCGAGGCGTGGATACTGGAGTGGAGCTCATCAAACAGGTCGATCACTTGCAGCTCCCGAAACGAGAACTGTTTTTCGGTGAAGTAAGTGCATTTTCCTTGCACCTCTGCAGTAGCGGCGTGGAGTAACTGCGAATGAGTCTCGCGGCAACGGGCCCACAACGGTGAGACGTACTCCAACCTGGCCCGAGCTTTGGCTGCTGTCAGTGGGGCGCACTTCGAGACGGAATCAACGACAATCTTGAACGAATCAAGATTTTGCCATTGCTCCTGGAGTAAACCATCGAAGTCCGCCATAGTGATCTGCAAAGCCATGGACGCCGAACAGAATGAATCCGAAGACTGATCCAGGGCAAATTCGGATTACCGCGAAGAATCGCGAAACGTACAGAAATCGCGGAGCGCGCACTCACGGACGCGAAAACGCACAAACAATATCACTGATCGAACAATTGCAAAGTTCGATGAAGACCTGGAGCAACAAGACGTGGATCTTGCGAGATCTCCAACACGAGTTGCGCTCCGGGTGAATAGTATTGTCCGCGCTATTTTTACACTGGCACTTGAACTTTTAACATGCGTGGAATAAAGTGATCTGAAAATCATTCATTCGAATGCGGAGTGATGTGTCTTTGGGCTGGCGCAGCGCCGAAATGACGAGGTCGGATCGGCAGCAGTTCGGGTGATGAGAGCGAAGAAGTGATGTCACGCAGCACTGGTGTGGAGGGGATGACTGGACTTCCCCTTCCTTCCGTCCTTCTGTTCGTATCTCGATGACGAAGACGGTATGAGATGTGACGTCACGTGTAGACCGCTCTCTATCGCACCAACGGAGAAGCATGGGAAACTGGAATTCCCATAAAAACTGCGTCCTTCTAGATAAACCCCACCTATCACGTCGGGGTCACCAAATGTGTTATCGTACAAGGGGCCGATTTTGGTGATCGGAGCCCTTCGGCAATCTCAGTAATTTAAGATGATGGTGAGGTGAAGAAATTCCATAGCCCAGACACAATGAAAACAAAACCACTCCGCACTATATACATTTTCACACTTTTATTTGCTGGTGAAATAATAAAACGGGAATTCACAATTTCGAGGCACGTGATGGGCCGCCGAGCTTCACGCACGTTTGTGCCAACAAAATCGGGGGCCAGCGTTTCTCGTCGATCGCGGAACTTTGGCGAGACGAGCGCCTGCGACGCGGTTCGCGAAACCGATTATTTAATTCGAATCGGACGCAAAAAAATACGGACAATTCCTCCCGGCGTGGTGTAACAAGACCTACGCCCGTCTCGCAGGCCATCGAAAAACGAAACTGAAACTTTCTATTTTTCTCGACGCACCGAAAACACACACACATCCATACCCCATCGCGAATCCAAACAAATTTCGAAAACACCGAACATATAACGCAACACCAATCAAAATGTTATAAAATGTAATTCGTAATGCACATATGCAAATTTTGGTTTCATTATGCAATAGTGAAGGGTTAAATGTATATAAAACTGCAATAAAATGTGTTCTCCATTTGTTTCGATTTTTCATGAATTTTGGGTTGTACCTCCCCTTAACTGATTCTTGATACTGATTCACGCATTGTTATTACTCCTTTTGCTTGGTTTTCTTTGTCTTTATCTGTATTCAAGATAAACTGGGTAGATTAATAGTAAGGTTCTTGATAAATGCACCTTTGGTCCAAATTCCTGACCTATTAAGAGGGTAGCACACTCTGGCAGCCTAAAAATAGGTGAGGGCCTCTTTCGCCGCTTCGGACATTCGGTCGCTCCGAGCACGCACCTGGGACCCTGTTCTCGAAAGTGGCGTGTGATTGCGCGCCGGAAAATCGGCGCGCGCCAGCACGACGTGACAACACTGCTTGTTTACTCAGACAGCCGATACATTGTAACTTAGTACGATTTGACACATTTTTTTGTTAACTGAAGCAATTGTAAGAATGAGTAATGCATTTTCAATCAATGTTGACATTAGTTACAGCAACAATTAAAGAGTTATAGCAGTAAAATTAGCAACTAAATAGTAAAATATTTTAAATTTCAAATAAATTGGCCAAAACTGTTGGAAACATCATCAATTCAATTTTTCGTGTCTCATTAAGTTCACTTGTTCAATTTTTTATTTCTTTAACAAGGTAAAGTGCAACTTTAGTAATAGTTTGACCCAAACCGAACTGTTTCTGTCTCTGTCTAACACATTGCGAGCAATTGCGAATTGTACATTTATATTGGAATATTTCTTTTATTTATCCGGTAACAATATTTTTCTTTACATTAACGTATTCTACAAAGCTTTCTCTATAATATACCAGTTTTCGACACTACCTTAGTATTTTGTGAGGTATATTTTTTTATAAAAGCCAACAACCTACCCTAATCCATAAGAGCCTATGTAAAGTAGTTGCTTACGAGGTCTACTTTGAAATCATTTTTCTTGAATATTAAGTCCGTAAGCCTTGATTTTTATTACAGTTTCGGAAAACTTATGATTCAAAGAGTTTGTTAAAGTTATTAATCTAAATTCAGTGTTCAAATTTCCCAAACTTTTCTTTGTGTGGCAGGACTTGCGACTAACTTCACTTCGTTTCTCGTTCTGCCCATTGTCGGGTTGCGTTTTTGTACCGCACGTTATCCGAGAAATAAAACTGAGTAGTAAAGGATCCGGTGTTTTTACTGAGTATTCCCAACAGGTTATGGGCCCAGCAACACCGATCCTTAAAAGTTTTGTGTAAAGTCTCGAACTATGCCGTGAAAAGTCACGCGAAGTGTGCAACACGTTTTGAGATTATATCCATCCATTGTGCGAAGTGAAAACAGACCAAAAACGATGGAAAACGATCTAGTGCGCATAAACAAGCTGAAGAGCAGTGAGAATTGGTAGCTATGGAAGATTCAAGTGCGAATTGTACTGAATTCGCACGATGCCTGGACCGTCGTCAACGGCACCTGTCGAGGGCCAGGACGCCGCGCAACGCCAACAGTACAACGCTCAGTTTGCCGCATGGAAAAAAGCAGACAATTTCGCCCAGAAGATAATTGCTACGACAATCGCAGATCAGCAGATGCTTCACATCATAAACTGTGAATCGGCAAAAGCGATGTGAAGCGGGACAAGCAGCTCTCCGTTCATGAACAGAAGTCGGATGCCAGCGTACACATGCTGCAGCAACAATGGTACGCAATGACGCAAGATCCAGCAGATGACATAGCGACTCATATCTCAAAACTGAAAGATCTCGCGCATAGGCTCCGAAACCTGGGTGAGCAAATTTTGAATTCTTTGATCATGACAAAGATTCTCATGACCCTACCTTCCCAGTACAATCATTTTGTCAGCGCCTGGGATTCGACCCAAGCCATTGAGAGAACCCTCCCCAACCTGATTTCCAGATTGACACTTGAAGAAACGCGCCTAACTTCCCAGGAGAAGTCGGAAGGAAGCGCCCTTGCCGCGAAGAGATTCAAGTCGAAGAATTCAGGACACAAAGGAAATCAGCGCAACAGTGAGGACGGAGGGACGACTCGACAACAAGGAAGATGCTATGAGCGTAATAGGTTTGGTCACTGGGCAAGGGACTGTAGGAGCAAGAAAAAGAAGAAAGAGTCAGGTAATTCACGGGACGAAGTCAGAGGTGATGCACTCATCGGAGAACTGCTGACGTCAACGACAGGATTCAGATCCGAAACAGACGGGTGGTACCTAGACTCTGTTGCGAGTGACCACATGACAAATCGGCGCGACTGGTTTGTCAATTATGACAGGTTTGAACAACCGTTATCAGTTCGAATGGGTAACGAATGGGTGAGTACATTCATGCTCATGGTTCAGGGGATATTAATGTTCTGGCATTTGGCAAAAGTTCTGTATCTGTCAGAAATCAAATATAACCTCTTTTCTGTGGAAGCTGCACTTGACAAAGGCCTGCAACTCAAATCAGATAATTTTACATGTAAACTGCTTCGAGATGGCAATGTTATTGCAGTGGGAGAACGCCAAGACAAGCTTTACCGAATGAAATTCCAGGTACCAAATAGCGCAGCCGAAAAACAAGCTAATCTTGCCACAACCGAATCACTTCAGACGTGGCATGAGAAATTCAACCACCAGAACCATGCGCACGTGAGAAGTTTTTTGAGGACGAAGGAGATTAAATTTGAGGATTAAGCAAACGCCTTCAGTGAAGCTTGCACCTTGGGGAAGATGCGCCGTTTGCCGTTCCCACCCTCCGAGACAAAGAGCTCCAAGATAGGACAACTTGTGCATGCCGACGTTTGCGGTCCCATGCCGGAGAGGTCCATCGGGGGATCGAGATATTTCTTTCTTCTAAATCTTGCTTCCAGTGTGAGAAATCACACTGGAAGCAAGTGTACTTCTTGAAAGAGAAGTCAGAGGTTGCAACCTGCCTTGAAGATTTTTTGCAGAAAGAAGAAAAACACCTTGAAAAAGGTGTGATGACATTAAGCACGGATAACGGCCTTGAATTCATCAATCATCAGGTTGAAGGTTTGACTCGTCGATATGGGATCACGCACCAGAGAACTGTGGCCTATAGTCCGCAACAGAATGGAGCCGCAGAACGAGATAATCGGACGTTAGTCGAAGCCGCTAGGACCTTACTGCAGTCGAAGAAACTCCCAACCAAACTGTGGGCGGAAGATATCAACACTGCGGTGCATGTGTTGAACAAAACTGGGACGAGCAGCCAGAAAGGAGTACCGACATCTGAACTGTGGCTTGGGAAGAAAGTCGACGTGAGGAATCTGAGGATCTTCGGTGAAGAAACATTCGAGCACATTCCCAAAGAAAAACGGCGAAAGTTCGATTCTAAGGCAGAGCAGGGATTCTTCGTTTGGTACGACAGCGAGGTCAAGGGCTTCAAAATCTGGTTTCCAGGAAAGGACCACATCAGAGTCCTTAGATATGTGAAATTCTCTAGTAGTTTCTACACACCAGATGTCACTCCGGAAGAAGAAGAGTACATTAAGCTGAATCTGGTACACCATCCAGAAGATCTTGAAGTCGGAGATCCAGGCTTGAATGCTGTGGAGGACATCCGTGTAGATGACAATGAGGACCTGATGGAAAACGCTGAGGGCTATTTTTTCGAGGACGCTGAAGATGTAAATGAACCTGACCCACATGAAAATGATCCCGCTCTTAACCCACCACCAAGGTACGGTCTTCGCAATCGACAAGAGCTCCACCAACCAGCGAGGTATGCCGACGTAGCGGACTGTAAAACGTTTATCTCAGACCATCGTGAACCTGGATCATACGAGGAAGCTCTAAAGTGCGAAGGTCAAAGGAGTGGAAGAAGGCCATGTATGAAGAAATTCTGTCACTTCAGCAAAACGGTACCTGGACTTTGACCCATCTGCATAGAAATAAAGATGTAATTGACAATAAATGGACCTTTAAAGTCAAAATGAATCCTGATGGGAGTATCAATCGTTACAAGGCTCGATTGGTGGCTCGGGGATTTAGACTATTTTGAGACATTCAGCCCTGTGGTTCGTTTTGACTCTATAAGAGCTATTCTTTCTGCCTCAGCTTCAGAGAGTATGTATTTGTATCAGTTTGACATCAAATCGGCCTTCCTGTATGGCGAACTGCGAGAAGTCATCTACATGAAACAACCTGTGGGGTTCGAAGGCGGGATAACTCGGGTCTGTAAACTGAACAAAAGTATCTATGGGTTGAAGCAGGCATCCAGATGCTGGAACCAGCGGCTGAAGGATGTTTTGGCAAAGTACGACTTGATTGCGTCTGATGCAGATCCTTGTGTGTTTTCTAGTTCCCAACGAGAACAGCAGCTGATCCTAGTCGTATACATTGATGACGGACTGATTGCCACGACTGACCCAGGACTGGCCACCTTGCTGCTGGATGAGCTGAAGCGAGAGTTCGAGATCACCTTCAGCGAGGCAATATTACTTAGGACTTCAGATTGAACGGCTGCCAAATGGATCGATCTTCCTTCATCAAGAAGCGTATCTGAAGAAAGTGCTGACCCGATTTAACATGAAGGAGGCGAACTCCGTCTCGGTTCCAGCGGATCGTCATCAGCAAATGTACGCTGCCATGCACGGAAAGGAAGAAGAGGACTCAATCAACGCACCTTACCGCGAGGCTGTCTCATGTATCTGTCGATCCGTAAAAGACCCGATATAACCTATGCGATCAACAGTGCCGGTCAACACTTGGAGAAGCCAAGTAAGGTACATTGGAATACAGTCAAACCCATTTTAAAGTACCTGAAAGGCACTCCAGGTCACGGAATACTATTCGCTCCCGACAAAGATCAGCAACTTAGGGCATTCAGCGACGCGGACTACGCCGGTGACGCGGAGTCACGCAAATCAACGAGTGGATTCCACTCGTTGAGTGGAATCCACTCGTCCAGGTATTCTGACTCTGTCCACTACAGAGTCAGAATACCTTGCTGCCTCTCACGCTGTAAAGGAGATTTTATGGCTGAGGAATTTGCTGTCGACTCTTTTGGATTCTGGTACTGTCAGTACTACGCTGCTGATGGACAATCAGAGGGCCATTCGTCTGATTAAAAACCCAGAATTCCACAAGAGAACCAAGCATATTGACGTGAGGTTCCATTTTATTCGTGAGAAGTACGAGGCAGGAGAATTCGCCCTGGAGTACACGCCAACAGAAGAACAGGAAGCAGATCTAATGACCAAACCTTTACCGAAGATTGCCTTGCAACGTCAACGGAAGATGCTGCAGGTGGTGGATGTCAAGAAGATTGTAAATCATTGACTAAAGGACTCAATTATTTGTGGCATTTTAATTCAACAAGGATTATAGATCATCAAAATGAATTATTATTATTGTTAGTAATTATTTTTTTTAAGTTTATATCATATGTGAAATTGTCATCACTTTTGGAGTTATCATTTAAATCAAAGTGGGAGTGTTAAAGTTATTGATCTAAATTCAGTGTTCAAATTTCCCAAACTTTTCTTTGTGTGGCAGCACTTGTGATTAACTTCACTTCGTTTCTCGTTCTGTCCATTGTCGGGTTGCGTTTTTGTACCGCATGTTATCCGAGAAATAAAACTGAGTAGTAAAGGATCTGGTGTTTTTATTGAGTATTCCCAACAGAGTTCATTTTAATTAAAATAAACACATTCTTTAGTAGTTGACTTTTTGGAAATGCATTAACATCCTTAAGGAAACGATTCACAAATTCATTTTCTGTGCGATTAAATATTAATATTAAAAATATTTTATTAATGTAGAAATGTTCTCTATCCGGCTAAAATAATATTACTTTAATATTTAAAAAAATAAAAATGTTTTCAAATTATTTTAATAAATCGCAGTATTACGTAGACAAAGATTTTCAGGTGAAAAAAACTTACGTCCCATAGCGGGTATTTGAACCCTCGGGTTCAAATACTACTCGGCCAAAGTCGTAATACTTACAAGACTCGGTCATAAATTCTATTTAAATTCGTAATTTAGGTCTGAAATTCTCTGAGAAAGTCTGAAAATGTCTAAAAATATCTTATCCACTAACGTTTTTGCGTCTTTTAGCACTTGTTTGGACCATTCCAGACTTTTTCAGATTTTCTCAGAGATTTTCAGACTTAAATACCAAATTTAAATAGAACTTCTAAATGCGTGTATAATTTCATACGTTTACAGAGAATATCAGACTTTTTCAGAGATTTTTCCAGATAATTACGGACTCGTAATTTATGTCTGAAATTCTCTGAAAAAGTCTGAAATGGTCCGAACAAGTGCGAAAATGCCACCAAAAAAATGCAAAAATGTGTCAAACTGTATTAAGTTACAATGTATCAGCTGTCTGAGTAAACAAGCAGAGTTGCCACATCGTACTGGCGCGGGCCGATTTTCTGGAGCGCAATCGCATTCCAGTCCCAAGAATAGGATCCCTGAGCGCGCTCGGAGCGACCGAATGTCCGAAGCGCCGAAGGAAGCCCGCAGATCCAGTTTGGACGGGAAAAAGCATCAGGATGAATATGCTCTGAACGTGGAGGGATTACTGTACGGGCCCACCCAGTATCGGAAACCGTGTTGAAAACGACATTAAAATTTGTGACGTACCATTCGTGATTCCCATTCGTGACGTACCAATCAGGGATTTGTCATTTTCCTGTATATATATATATACAGGAAAATGTATATATACATTAAACCTGTATCCGAGCGCGCACCTGAGAGCGCTCGGAGCGCCGTGACACGAGTCCACTAATCGGCCTGTAACTCTGGAAATAAGTTTCTGACGGACTTGGGGTAAAGTCTACCCTAATGTAGACATTCCAAAGAATGTTTTAAGCCCCCCAAAAAAATCGATATTTGGAAATTGCCAAAGTGTACTACCTCCTTTAACACGAGATAATGTTTGGTCCATTCGAGATGCTTTAAAGTACTTCAACCAATGACAGAATTTTAATTTATAGCAATTTTAAACCAGGATGATCCTTTCTATAATATTCCTTTATTTATAGCGCAGGCATCAATTTATTAACTAATTAAAATACTTTTCCGAATCTCAACAATCTACTCCAATTTATGCTGAAATTGTACTCTTTCATCAACATTTCACCTTCGTTTAAATTCACTAACGCGTTTTTCTGTAGGAAAAGTTTACAGGAATGTTTAGTGGACGTGATAAATTAATAACTATATGTAACGTTTGCAAACTTTTCTTACATGACTAAAGTATCGCGAGCGCCACCAACACCGTCATAATTTGAGCTGGTCAGATTGGGTACCAAAAAAATTCGCTTATAAACGTCCGATAGGTGGTGAATTTGTAACGTCGAATATAGATAATGCACGGTGCTTATTCGAATCCATAAGACCAACGATTTGCAGCCGAGTCGTACGAGAAGCGTAGAGCCAGCTTGATTACTGGCCAGTCCTATGACGACATCAATGAGAGCGAATCGACACTGTGCACCAGAATGGATGACCTGGAGTCCAACGGGACCACATTCGCTTTGTGCCACAAATGCGAGGGCGATACCTTACTGCCGTTTTATTCGGATGTGAGTAGCACTGTAAAATAAAGAGGATTCATTAAGGACAAGTTGAACGTCTGCTACAACGGAGTTAGTGTCTTTATAACAAATAAAGAACAAAAAATAATTGTATAATAAACCAAGTGTCACATTCTATGGTTATGGGAGATATATGGGCAATTCTCTGGAACTTTTAACCTACATGTCGCTAAAATGTTTTCAGTATTATTTATCATAATTTTGACAATTACAGTGGTTCTTGCCCACATCATGATAAAGGAACAATTCAACTGCAATGACGAAGTAATAAAAATCCATTTTGTTAAGTTTGTCTCAACTTTTCATGTCACAACCGCAACATGAAATAGATTGCGCAATTATTCGAAATTGTTAGGTACT
>JABFPB010005874.1:0-12741 GCA_022817645.1 Ceratoteleas bidentatus
GCCACTCAAACTAAGTGTTAATAAATATACTATCGTTTAGTAAAGAAAGTAGCATTATTTGAACTCCAATATAATAAGAATTGCGTATTATCTAACTTTGACAAAAGTACGTTTGAAGAGGTGAAAATCGTTTTTTTGCAATATAAAATTAATCGGTGACAATTTATGTGTCAAAGTTAGATGTACATCTTGGGAAATGACTTAAACATCATGAATAAAAATATCTATACTTAAGTTTCATTATTTATATTTTTAATTGAAGTGTCCCAAGGTACAATGCGTCCCAATGTACAAGCCTCTCCCCTACTACTCAAAATACACATCTCCGCGAGCCAATCGGATTTCTGCTCGGACTCTCACCGTTTCTTCTCCTTATTAAGGACCGTTATTCCCCCGAGAGGGGCAACTGGAGATTCAAAACAAACGGGGACAAACAAAAACAAACAAGCGGGCGGAAAGTGAGTCGCTCGTCGCAAAAGCGTGCGACGAAAGAGAATCCCTTAACGAGATAAGATCTGCCAACGAACGGCGTATTAATATTCACGGGAGCGTCGTGGCCAGCGTTTCTTCTTTCTTTGGGCTAACTTCGGATAACATCGGCCAACCGTCCGCAAAGAGACGTACGTCGCTGCATTCAACTGACTGTTATCTCAAACGCGAAATGGACTTTCCTGACGATCAGATTTTCCGTAAGAGTTTACCGTGTTCATTTAGCTTTTTCCAGCGAGACGGGTCATCAGGTTTAGGTAACGATGATGCTTTCGGATTTTGAGGTTATGAAAGCCGAGTTTGCCGCGGGCTCTTAATTCTCGCCAAGTTGCGCAAATATTGCGAGTTTTAGAGATAGAGGGGGTGGAAAGATAACCTCAAAACGACAGGGTTTGTTTTTAAGTTTGCAGAGAGAAGCGGGGGAGGGCAAGTTTTTGTAAGAAGTTTGTTTTTCGAGACATGACACTTCCGATCTTTCGGGGAAAGGCAAATAAAAAGTTGCAAAACGTTTTGAATAAACCTTTTGTTCTTCGCGCAAGTTTGTAATTTGTAAGTTTCTACCTTGATATAAGAATTAGGTTAGAAAAGTCGTTTGGTTGAAGGAGACACGTTGAAGAGATAGAAACCTGTCTCAAACTTGATTCCGTAGAAAACATGACTTTTGCAATGTATACCGTAAATAAGCAACATGGAAGTGTTTTCGATCAAACATAACCTCATTTCGTTTTTTGGCCAATTTGCGTGTGGTCCAACTTTCCGCGTCGCAAAAGTCGTAAATAACCGCCGAAGAAGTTTCGGAATTTCGGGTTGACATAAGTACTAATTTCGATGAAGAATTAAGCGGAATAATTTTTGCGCAAACTCGGATAAATTTAGCGAACGCCGCGCAACTGTTTGCCCGGCGGACTGCGGATCAATTATTTATTGCTTCCGCGCAAAGTTCGCCCCGCACACGAATTTCGATTAACCGAGCACGAGTTATTTTTTCATATTTCACGTCGCATTCCGGTAAGACGCGACGTCACTTTTATCGACATAACCTAATTCATAACTCATTAATCCAATCATCCGTTTATCGCTGAAAATGTTTCAAAGGCTTTCAGGTTTATTCTCACCTGTGACTTTTTGCTGTTTTCGATTGAGTCATTTCATCGTAGAAAAAGGTTAAATATTTGCCGCTTACCTGAAACAAATAAGAATTATACCTTATAAAATTATTTTATAAAAGTTTGCTGACATTTGTAATTTAAATAAAGAAATATAATAAAAATCGTTCTAAAGACGCCTGCAATATACTTCTGAAGAAAGATTTATAGTTTTTCTCTAGAAATTTTCTCCGTTAAAATGTGGTGCTCGCTGAAACTGGAACTCACATGTTTTATGTATCTCTAAGTCCAGACGACGTCATTATCCTTATAAACAACAAAAGCCATTTCCCGGACTGCCATTTTCCCGTTATTACTCTGGCGGTAATTCCGCGAACGCGTTACAGTTGCATTTGAATAATTCGCCCGCTCGCCTGGTTACTTTTTGCATCGGAATAATCATTTTTTCGCGCAATGTCTCGCGGGCTTTGCAAACAAATCAGCACTTCCGGTGTCGTTATTCGATTATAATGCCGCGCGTTTCATTCCGTCCAGGTTGTTCGTGCGCTGTACGCCAATTTTTCGGTCGCGTTTCGCGCACAAAAAGTCGGTAATTTATGCGCTCGAGGTTTCGAACGGGAAATATATATATGACAAGTATGCATTGCATGTATGAGCATATATGCCTCATGTATCAGACGAAATGAATCGCAGAATCGAATTGTATCTCTAAAAGGGGAATCTATTTGGTATAAGAGGAATTGTTTTGTATTAAAAATGAAGTCGAAAGAAATGTATATGCGTATAAACTGATTTTGCATAAATGGTTTTTAAAAACAAAAAATGTATGTTTCTTTACTTTCTAACGAAATGTTCTCTAATCTCTATTATAAAAATCTGTTTAACATAAGGTGAAGAGCAAATTTTTAACATTTTTAAACAACTCTGCATTTTATTCAATTTTACTGATTTGCATTAGTAAGGAATTTTACAAATAAACTCTGTCGATCGTTCAGTATTTTCCTCAATTTATTGTTTAACTTTTTCAGCAAAAATTATTATTAAACTGCGAAATTTAATACATCTTCTTAGAAAATATGATTACATTGTGGTATCAAATATTCCAGAACGACGTATTTCAATAAGTTTTCAGTTTCATTCTCCAAAACCATCTATCAAATATTTTATCTTGAACGAAATCACGGTAAATATTTTCTCAATATACACGTAAGTACATTTTTCAATAAACAAATTGTTAGAAGAAACGGGGAACTGATTAAAATCTCGAGCTTTTCAATTTAAAAGAAAATTTAAATTATTCTCACTCGTTTTCGCAAACTTCCATCTACTCTCTTACATAACAAAACACATTTAAATGTAACTCTCCCGTCACACTTTCACAGTGCAACATGTAATTACCTCATTCGCAAACTCATTATTACATCCAGTCGTTGATTGAAAAATTATGGTTATTTTTTTAACAAAAATTCACAGTAAAGCTGAAAAATGTATCCTAATTAAAAATGAATTTCCCATCCAAAAAACTTCTTTCTTATTTTTCAAATTCATTTATCTTTTCCAACGTTCGTTTTTGCATCGGAAACCCCCATTTATCATTACTATTCTCATTATACAGATGCATTGAATAAAAAATCGAATTTTCACTGCATTATCTACGAAAGTCCCACTTTTCACAAGAATTCTACCGCAATTTTGCGACAAAACGTCTGCCCGGCTAATTAGCTTCGGATCGTGCGAAAATGCGCGTGAAAAAAGTGGCGCGCAATTTATATTGTCGTGGAATAATTCGTAGCAACATCCGGCAGGTGATTGACTATTCCGCGAGGTAAGTAGTAAAATGGTTACGAGCGCGCTTCGACACATTGGGGTCAGCGATATCCATTATCTCGACGGCGGTGCGCCAACTGCAACAAAGGCTCGCGCGACTTCGTGATTCCTTGAATGAATCGACAAGACACCGCGCAGACTTGGATATCGCTATTACTGTCGTCACGTACAACGCTTTGTTATTGACCGATAACGTGAAATTAGCGACGCTGCTTACAACACTGCTACACTATTCAAGATAAAAAAAACGATAAGATCCGTTTTTCTTTGTAAAAACGATAAGATCCGTTTTTCTTTGTAAAAGCGGATAAATCCGTTTTTCTTTATTTAAAAAACAGAAAAGAACTTTTCCGGGTTTTAAATAAAAAAATATAAGAATGAACGTAGCTGATACATGAAATAATCCATTGTTCATTATTTTCGAATATAAAGCAGTTTGGCAGTCACAATGGTTAGTCAAATGAAGACCTATGTAGTTTCTATGAAAACAGAATTTCTTAACAGTTGTGTTTTTTAGTTCAGGAATAAAAGTGACGATGGCTTTTGTTATATTAATAACTATCATAGAAAAAAATGACAAATCTTTTTATTTCCTTTCAATGAGAAAAAGTTGTGCGAACTAGATTCGTTATCGCGCCTGTTTTTTACGACTTCTGCGATTTTCTCACTTCGGTTTCAATTATTTTTACGAGCACGTTACACTTTTTATGACTGCTAAAAATGACTCATGCACATCGTCGTTTTTTATTCGAGTTTCAATATTCCAAATGCATTTAGAAATGGAATCGCGCAGGGAGATGAATTATTTAGTAGGCTGAACACAAATTTGTACAACAAATTTAGATTTAATGACTTACGCTGCAGTGTCAAAGTAATAATTCTGTGGAAACTTTAATTGTAATTTTAACTTTACAGTTTCAACTCGATCGAATTTGGCTGAATTATCTACGTGTTCCAACAACGTATTTTCGTTTTAGTATTATTACTTATCTTAATTTCAGTTATTTTGTTTGTATCTTTTTAATAGAATATTTATATAAATACTCCGGTAGTGTGTTACTTTTATTAAGAAATGATCGATAAAAACGACCATTTTAATTTTGATGAAAATTATGTTAACTACCGGTTGTTTGACTTATTTATGCCGTCCTTGCTTTACTTAGATAAACTTCACTGTAACTTAACCCAGATTTAAATTTACGATTATTTAGAGTAACGGCGAAAAATATTCCCACGCGGAAGAAAGTGCATTTTAAGCGGATTTTATGCAAAATGACTACTCGCTGCTTATTTCACGGATAATAAAGGAATAACAATCGGGTAATAAACTAACAGTGCAATTAAACGAAAAATAAAATTTTGGAATATGAAAATTAAAATGTCGCGCCTTAATAATAAGTTACGAGTTTACAACAATAGCAATATTGATTTTTCGTACATAATTGCCTGGGCAGCTACATTGTTTAACTAAATAATAATTGTCTTTTATTATGTTTTGTTTATTATATTTCTGCTTCATCCTTAATTTAATATTTTCTAATTTAATAAATTGTATGATTTTAAATAATTTATGCCGTGTGTTAATTTATGTTCACAACGCTTTTTTTATTCAAAAATACAAACGTGAATAATGTACGTCAGGAATGTAATTACAATTTAATCGATACAATTTTACAGATCGTTTTATCTTTAACGCGTCACGGGAACCATACAAAGTAATCGATCAAATAAATTTAATTCGGCTGCTCGTTACTCGAATTAAAATTATCAGTCATTAATAAATAATCGATTCTGTAACTACTCTATACTTCGTTAAAAGATAAAAAGTATTTGATGAGCTATTTAAACAAATATTATATAGTTGCGTTTGTTTCAAAACTTTAAAAACTGTATTTTGGCTGAATGAAATTAGCTATAGTTAATTTAACAAACGTTATCTGTTGGGGAAAATAATTTTGTATTAAAGTTAATCGAATAATGTTTGAGCCTTCTTTATTAAATTATACGTTTATTTATTCCTGGAATTGAAACAGAAATGTGCATTAAACGATAATGAACATAATAATAAATGAAAGTACGCAATAATATTTGCGTTAAAATGTCTCTTTGATCTTTTCATTTCGGAATCTTTAAATTTCAAAGAGCGATATTTTAATTTCATTCGGCGATGTTTGATATGAAAACACCATTGTTTTATATCACAATGTCCGACGTTTCGATTCGATGTGATTCCTCGGAAATCACGCTTGTTTGATCTTTCTGTTAGTTCTTGGTTAGAAGAGAAAAATTTGAAATCACTTCCTCGAGTTACGAGATGCATTTCCAAATACACATAAATGTGTACTTATTGCCATACAGAAGCAAAAATTAATTAGTTTGTGAAATGCAAAGTAATTATTCTTCAAGTTAAAAGTAAAATTCAAAGAGATAATCATCTGAAAAGACATTAATTTAAAACTAACAATAGCAGTAACATAAACTGTTCACAAGTACGATGAAATGTAAAGCTTACGGAGTGAAGCGATACAAACGGTTAATTATCGAGAATTTCAAAAAAACATTGATTAAATTTTTTACATTAAACGTGATCACGTTGCTGCAATCAAACACTACCTTTAATATGAAGCCAATAAACGAGGAAAGATGGCTCGAGATGAAAAATTGCATAATTAAACAGACGCAGTTCCAATTTGAGACGAATGAAAACTGCAGCCAAGGAAAGCAATTACAGAAAATGATTACTTTCCGAACTAATACACATAAAGTCCATTAATTATCTTTCTAATCTCCAAATTACTTCCCACAAATTAAACAACACATCGAGTTCCTAAGCGGCGTAATCGATATACGCGGGCTTGTACTTTTCGTTTTAATATCGCGAAATCGAGCACTCGATACGACAAGTTTCACTTTAACTTCATAGCTATCTGCCATAACTCTGTCGAGTCATCGGACGCAATAATTACTTAAGCGCGTTTAGCTCGTTTTTCCCTGGCACCGACTTTTTCCCAACAAAACAGCCAACGACAACTTCAAATCAACTTTCCCTCTAAAAACCATAACCTCGAAGTAAGGAAAGACGAAAAATTAAGTTTAGTCTAACAAATGGAATATAAGTTGCTTTTTCTATATATCAGTGATGTTAACAGTTGGAAATAGGAATTACTGACGAAATTCAAAAATAATTCCTGAACAGTCGAATGTGTATAATTATGTACATAAAGAAGTGCAATCAGACCTTATTAGGTACTGTAAAACTGTCAAAAACAGTTTGCATTTTCATTTTCATATAGGCTGTCCAAAAATATACTGCAATTTCAATCACTTTACTGTCAAAAAACAGCAGAAATGCATATAGATACAACTCGAATCAGTCCTAATAATATCTGATAGACTTTTTTTAACTGAGTAGTTTTTCTATTGTCAGCAGTGCCAATCACTTAAAATTCGATATCCCGCCAAAAATGTAGAATTATCGCAATTTTCCATCCAGTGCTTCATGTCTCTAAACGCATCGACATCGCGAAATTAATGACGCCGCGATGAATCAAGAGAATTGCCTGATTCAAGTCGAAACAATTTCGCCATTTAGTCGGATTTGCATACGAGTGAACGTAAAATAAAACGGGATAAAAAGCAATCGTTCGCGGGCCATGATTCATCGCCGAGACACGCAAACCCGGAGATGCAGAAAAAGAAGCAAATCGCGATAATCCCATGAGTCACTCGCGGAAATCAATCGCTGCTAATTGACCCCCCCCCCCGGTTTCTCATCCCATCCTATTGCAATTCGAGTACGTTTTTACAAAGAAAGAGACAGATCGACGAATCAGAGGTTTCCGGCACTCATTTGAATCCAAACGCATCCGTATTACGTTTCCCCGAAGAATCACAGTTTCCGCGCATCGAAATTATATGAAGTAGCAGCGTTTCGAATTTTGCAGTAAATATTCGCTTTATTGTTGCAAGAAGTTTTATCCCGCGTTATTCAGATGCGACTGTAAATTTTGGCGCAATTTTGCGATAAAGATAAGGGTGATGGATGTAATGGCGCGGAACCTAAAGACGCCATTTTTTTAACGGCATAATGCCGTTGAGCGGAATAATGCATTAGTCGGGAGTCGTTCGGTTGACGAATCCATTTGTTCGCGAAGATTAAGGGAAGAATAAAGCTCGGGAGGGTCGTTTTTGTTGTTGTAAACAAAAACGAAATGCTCGAGATAAAATAGAGGTTAGCAGTGGATCGTGAAACTGTTGTTTCGTTTTGAAGCGTTGAAAGAATACATGCATTTTTGTGATAATTTCGGATTTTTTAACAAAAATACCGAAAAAGTAAACATAAATAAAGAAAACTTAGATAAAAACAATGATAAAGTAAACAAAATATTACAAATGTAAACAGAAACTTTAATTTAAGTTCAATTTCTTTCTAAAACTGAAGGTTAAACAGAACGCCTCTTTTTCCAAACTGCACTGTTCCCATTGTAAACAAACGATAAAAATAAGGTCATCCCACAGTGTTTCTTGATAAGAATCTAAACAAATCCTCCCGTAACTGCAAGATTCCTAAACGAGAACGAAGAGCCATGCAAAAAACGATAATGACAGAGGGGCAAGTGTCGCCCCCTTCGGCGGGGCAAAAAAGTTGATTTTCCTTCTATTCGATTACACTTCCACCCGATGAAGCGTGTTTACATTTTCTCCGTCCCCTCGAAGGTTGTTCGGGATCAATCACCGTCGCGCAAGGTCATTCCCGCGATAAAGTGAAATTAGATGTGGAATGGGCGACCTAACCTGCCGGACAAAAATGCCCGGCAGAAAAACTCGAATCCCCGAAGGTCGCTGTCGGTCAATTATCGTCGTTAACAAACAACTGAAGCAATAATTTGTTCCTCGCTGAAACTCTAATAACGCTTTCGCGTGACAGCTCGGGCCACTCCCTCCCCCCTCTCCTCTTCTCGCGCAATCGATAAATCTTATTTATCAAAATAAAAGTGGGTTACAGGGTTATTTATGGCATCGCCACACTTCCCCAAGCACTACACGCGCTTTCCTCTCAAATATTTTGACAGCGCCCTCTCTAATTGAAATAATACATTTTGGTCTTTTTATTTAGATCACATAGTAAAGGTCATTAAATGTAACCGACATATTATTAGTAGATACAGATATAGCCTCGGATAAGCAAATTACGGCGGGAGTGTCCTTGATTTCCGAATTAAAAGGATTAGTGTGGCGCCACCGTCGCCATTATACCAGTTTATTCATTTTTCCGTTCCGCGATAATAAATTTTCATTAAATTGCGGGAAAAGGGACGAGCGGACGGCGCAAATGACTCTATTAAACGAAAACAAGCGTTCGTCCTTATCGATCGGCGTTTGGAAAAGCGCCGTATAATTTTCCGGGGAGCTCGCGTAGCCCTGTCGCGAGAGCCGCGAACTCCGCGATAACACGCGGAGACACGCGAAGGAATTCGGTGAAAAACAATTGCGCATAATTGCACGCCAGGATCCGTTGCGCCGTCTGTCGTATGTTTATGTAATTATGCAAAATGCGACGTCACACCATTTTTTCCCTTGTTTCTACGCCCCTTCCCTTCCATGGCGGTCTGCTACGATTTTTAGCAGAGGAAAAGAACCATTGTGTTGTGAACAAACAGAAATAGAGATCTAAACAAACTGAGTTTATTGACAAATACAATCAAATGATATTGTGAAATAAACAAAGGAAGAAGTATACATATATAAGAAGTATACAAAACATTTGAAGGTCGTTCCTTAGACCTGATTTAACGAAATTCAACACTGAGAAAATGAATTCGTACGAATTATGTCGAAAAATAATCAATTCGTAAAATACGTAAATAAAAATTCGTACAAACTACGAATGTATCGTAAAAGCGATCAGTTTACAAAATATATCGTACTACACTGCGAACTGGATTCGTACTGAAGTACGAATTTTCATCTTATCTTTTACAATATATATCGTAACTTTTGCGATATATCAGCTTTTTCTCAGTGAAGAAAACAAACATATCTTGATTTCAGAGGTCACTTTTGTTTGGGTAAACAAAAACAAATAGATGAAGTAAACATGACGAGGTAATTAATAGCTATATAACGAGCCAGCTTGTTTGTTTAGGAAAATGTTAAAAAATGCCGTTCTTTGTGCGGCAGTCCTCCTTTTTATTTAATTTTACGACCCGTTATTTTTTCTTTTGCCTCTCACCCCCAGCTCGATTTTGCGTCGCGATTTTCGCAAACTCGTAAAAGCAAACAAACGACCGCCGCGTGTTTTACAAGGCATTATGTGCGTTTACATACGACAAGGACGCATTACGTGCTTGTTACATTCGCGGGCAATAAAGCCGGAATTGGTTTTTAGGTTAGCTTTAATGAGTTCGGCGAACGCTATCTTGTTAACGTTTGTCGTTGGAAAACGTTGGTAGCATCGTGGTTGTTAATGGGGCTAAAAAATAAACTCTAGATCAAAGTGATTGAGGTATTGCAGTGCAGCGCTACTACAGGGTTTTTTTTCGATTTTATTCGTTATGAACAAATAATGATTTTAACGGTAGAGATGCACGGAAAAAATATTGAACCAGTACAAGCAAATTTTTACCTGATTTAGATAAACTGTACGGCTGCTATGGGTACAAGCAAACTGTATGCCTGATTCAGTCAAATACATTTCACTAACATGCGAAATGAGAATCGGACAAATGGTTTAGATGAACCAGAAAATGCGTTTGGCTGAATCAGTAAAACAGCCATGTGTTCTTGAAATGATTGGTTATGTTTAGTTTTCGTTTTAAATGTTTAATGGTGGCGCCACCTAAATGTTTTTTTCTGGTTAGGATACACCGTTCGACTGATTCAGTCAAACTGCTTATTCAAGATACATAACCTACAGGAGAATTCTGCCATTTAGAGTTTTGTGAATGAAGTAAATGTGCTAGTCTAGCTTGAAAATAAATTCTGACAGTACAAAGAAACCTCTACATATTCGGATTAAGCTAAGGAATGTCGTATTTTTTTCCGTGTGCAATCGGTTTCGAATGGTATAAAATACCTTTTAGATTATGCAAATTCCGTTAAATATGGAGTTATTTTAAGGGAATAGGGCAGTTTATAACTACTTTTAATACTTAACCTAACCTAATTCGAAATGTGATGTTTTTTCTAGTCTTCCTCAGAAGAAAATCAATCTCAAATAAAGAGCTCCACCCGCAGTCGACTATCTCAAACTCCGACGATCCACCTTATCGGGCAATAATTCCAGCCTCGAAGACGAGCAGCAGATTTCGTTCGGATTTTCGCAGGAAACGTCACCGCGGATATACTTTCGACCATATTTTACCGTCTGGTTTCCGCGCGCGAGTTTTAATTTTCTCTTTTTTGCGCACTGAGTGAAACAAAGTTCAAAAACGTGAGAAAGTTGAAAAAGATGTCGATAGCTCGCGTTTTATACGGAAGCGGTGCGATTTACGCGAGAAGAAAGGAACGTAACCGACCGCGCGGCTTATAAAGGATGATAAAAGTCGGCAGATACGCGGTACCAGCTTCCTAACCCGCTGTCTGCGAATGCCGCGAGAAGTCTGCTCGATAGGTTGCATTTCGCGCCGCAACATTTCAAGTGTTTGCCGTTAACAACGAAAAAAGCGACAATATGATGGAAAAAGTGGACAAAAATTGCGCGCCCAGGCAAAACGCGTGTAATTGTAAGGGGGTTTTAGATTACTTTGGACGATTAGCAAATTTTAACGAGGCGTAAAAATGCGATGAAGAAACTGTGGCCGAGATTGCAAAGTTCGTGAAAATGACAAAAAAATATCGATTGTAAAACAGTTGAAACAAAAACAATGCAGATGCAAATGAAGAATAGAAAAGCGCAACCAAACATTTATATAAAGGACTATAAATATTTTGATCATTTTTCTATCGGACACAGGAAAGCGCGGATTAGTAAAAGAAAGAAATACGAAAATAATCTATAAATGTAATGAACGAAACCATGTTTTTTGCGGTAAGTGATAAATAATAAATATTTATTTTTATAACTTTTCTCTTGTTTTAGCGGAATTTATTAAAAATCAATATTGCAGTTTTCATTTAACGGATCATACACGATTTCATGTTCAGAATGAACTTTCCCAATCCCACTTCCTCTGACGTTTATTTACTGCAATTGAATTTACATCGGCTAATTAGATTATTTTTTTCACTTAACTGTCCATTCTTCTAATCAAGCCAATTCTACTCAATCACTCTTTTCTATTTATTTAGAAGAGAGGAATGAACCTGTATACACTTGCAAAATCCATAACCATGCTTTAACACTGACTATTCTACTAACCAATTTAACCTCAAATTTGATAGCAAATCCCATCTATATTCTCAACCGCAACAGTAAAATAGTACAGAATATCATTAGACAAACGATTAGTTTCAATAAGTGTAATGCACTGCTGCCAACATACCTGTATCTAAAACACCGCCTAGAAAGTCGCACATGCTGATAAGTAGGGATCAATACCGCCGCGACGTCCTCTTAACTCGCGCTTTTTCTCACTCATTCGGTCCGGATAAGTCTTAGCGACTTTCTAATTCGCGCGCGAATCGCGTTTCCCTTTCTTGCCCCGACGTCATCGCGGGAGAAAAAATGTGTATAATCTTGATCCGGCTCGAAGGACCAAGTGGCACTTAACATACTTTCCTCGGAAACTAAACGCGCTTCCTGCTGGCGGACCATAGTATCCACTGCGAAATGACGTTTAATATTCTTTTTCCGCGACAAATCCGAACGAAAGCGGCTTAACCGTTACGCTGCGGCCAAGTGGATTTCAAAATCAGTGCGCGGGTCATGCATCTTTGTGACGCAAAAAGCGCGCAGGGCAATAAATTTGGCACGCGTAACGGTAGCGGATATTACATCGGCATTAAGTGTTCTGCGTTATGGCAACTCGTGGAAGGCATTTTGAATTTAGTTTTGGCATATTTAGTTCCTGTATTTAGTTTTGGCGCACTTGTTTCCGACGACGGGAGCCATGGTTTTAAGGAAAACCAGTTAGAGGTCACTGTGTTGCGTTTTTTGAGATATTGGAGTTTGAAGTTTTGATATTTTTATTGAACCCTAATTATGTCGAATGATGGTAGGAAATTATGGTTAATTTATAGGATGTCTTTGACATTTACATTTCTTATACTTGGCCAGAGACACTACCGTGTCTCTTGATATCTACCCTATGGGCGGTCAATATTGACGAATATTGAAAAATATTACTTAAATGTTACAATTATATTCATGAAAATATTT
>JABFPB010005875.1:0-12740 GCA_022817645.1 Ceratoteleas bidentatus
GAAACTTTAAACGCAAATATCTCAAAATCACAAAAAAGTGACTTAACTGGTTTTTCCTCAAAACCACAGATATAACAAATTGTATAGAATGAATAACATCTAAAGTTTTCCATTGCACAATGATGATGAATGAAATCTAAGACACTGACATAAAACAATTAAAACGCTTACTTTAATTGTCTTCTACATTCTTAATACAGCGTCTAACAAATTTCTACAACTTTGCCCATAACCTGTAAAATTCATTAAATTTATCTATAAAAAGTCAACGATAAAATGTTACCTACAGCGAACAGTAATTGATTCACACGAAACCCTGAAAACCTTGACACCAAAAAACCGTACAACAATCCTCTTAAAGATTAATTCCTATTGATAACCCTTGAAAATTCCCACAATTAGCCTCCCACCTGATCGCAGAACCCGAATGTCACCTCATTCTCAAAAGCAAGCCACGAAAAATTATTCCGTTCAATCGCTCGAAACCATCGAATCAAAACTCGCTCCGGGTCACGGTCTGATTCTCGAACGGGAAAAAGTCACCCCAATCGCTCGACCCCGTTGATTGTATCGCGCCAAAGATCCGCACGGCGTTCCACGGCATTTGTCCGGTCGCGAACAAAACAGTCGCACGTAAGTCCGCGACGGTTGTCCATATTTCAGCCCTTGCCGGGCCACTTTTTTCGGTAATAAAAACACCGTGAAAACGCAGGAAACGGCGTACGTGGCGCGCCACGTACATAATGTTAGGGCATTATAGGTATTACTGAAATTCACCCCTCGGTCTCCCTCTCCGGCCCCAGTGCCTGTTATTACTGCGTATATCATTCCGCGTGTTCTTTACGCGGTCGGAGATAGCGATAGCAGGTTGTAAATATGAAATTTACACCGGGGAAGGAAACAAAGTAATTCTTGCGCGCGCTTGCTCCTTTTTCCTTTGATACCGCGACAGATTAGATTGAATTATGCAGATGCCGCGCGTAGGGGAGAACAAGTATACGGGACGCGACATGGGAATTGTCCGTTGATTGCTGGATTGGGTATTTTAAAACGTGCAAAAATCCCACTTTCTAAACACACAAACGACCCTAAGTTTCGTCTGAAAATCATCATCTTCAGACCAAGAAACATGTATTCGGGAAACGTATTTAAAAAAATCGAACATATCACGAACAAGTGCTTTGCGAAGAGACCGAGAATGCAGTAACTGCGAACTTTCATTATAAAGTTCAGTCAATTAAATTGCTCAGGAAAAAAGTCCGGCATAATAGCTGCGCCGGTATTATTCTTTCCCGTAGGCAGCCGGATTTCGTTTATTTTCGTCGCGTCAAAGGGAAACAAGCTATCGGCTTGACTTCGTTACGACACTTATCGATTCATCTCAATTACAAAAGAATCAGGTGGCAGATGTCGGCCCCGCTTTAGTTGCGCCGATAGCTTTTGCGACAACAACGTTTAAGATGATTACCACCCTCGAGGGCACGTTACATTTGACCCTTCCCTCCTCGACTCCGGCAGAAAAATCGTCGTCGGGACAAATGGGACGTTTTATCTGGTATTACGTCTTTTTGCCTCCGCCTCCCGCTCGTCTTCGTTTTTTTTCTCCTTCATTCGAGCTCCGATTACAGTTGAAGCCCGCCCCCTTCCCTCGTTGCTTAGCATCCTCACTCCGCCGGAAAGATTGAGGTAAAACGATTTGCAGCGACGCGACGCCGCTCTTCGGGGACTGCTCCACGCGATCCTGTTTTGCTGAGATAAAGAGATACTCGGGCGCACTTATCGTTAACGCCCGAATCGCTTTATTGGTCCCTGATAGCCTGTAAAGGGTTGCCGTTGCGACATTCTTTTCGCGCCGCGAAACGCGAGGCGCCGGGGCCGCGCAATCGTGGCCAATCCTGCTTAACGACCCGTGAGCTGCCGAATGCGACCGCGATTCTTCACGGGAAACGAATTGCTGGCAGATGAGCACGTTTTACATAATTTATGGCAATAAGAGTGTCGGACGAGGAGGATTATGACGTGCGCTGGCATTCTGCGGAATTTAAATGCTGTTTCTGTTTACTTGATGGCGGAAGTGATTCCGTAATTTTAGGGGAGAATGTGAAATAATTTGCAGAACTAGATATTTGATGTAAAAATTTTGTTTTTTCTAAATTCTGAGTGAAGTAACGTAATAAAAAATTTATGAACCGACGTAAAGTGCTGTCATTAATATGAATTAAGAAACCATTAGAAAACGCTTGAAATTTGGTTTAATTGGTTATTAATTAGTTTTATTTTGTGAATATGTGACTGATGGGAATAAAAATTATACTGCAAATTTCATTTTGACTGACTGAATATTTCATGTAAAGCATTTGATCTTTTCTTGATCATTTGATCAAGAAATCTTTTTTTGATCATTTGATCTTTTCAAATGAATTTTTTCCTAAGGAGGATTTTACTTTTTTCTAGCAAAAAGACTCCTGCCTGCAGGGGAAGAAATTTTTATGCTGAATCCGATACTTTTAATATGTTGAGGCATCGATGATATCCTTCTAGAAAAGAAAATATGGCAACAGTCTGGATCATGATTGCGAGCCACACTGATGCCATATAGTTGCCATCCTCTTGCCATCTCGTTGCCTGACTTTCCATCTGGCAACAGGATGACACCGATATGACATCAGTATGGCACCTGGCTAGGTCGCTATCATGATCCAAACTTCCATTTTTCCATGCGGGTAATTCAACATTGAACATCTACGGACTTAACATCGAAATAGAGTTAAGGTTACGTTATATGTTGGTTTGACATATGATAGATGTTAATTCAGCAGACACTCGATGCTGAATCAGCATTAATATCTCTACATTGAATCTTATGTTAATTTAGCATCAGCATTTTTTCCCGGATATTCATACCTGTTTTTTGTTTTAAATTATAAGCCTTTCAAAGAAAACGATCAATTAATAGTAAAATTTAATTAATCAAACCACCGATTTGTACCTTAAACACCTTAAAACCTGCAACCTAAAATTTGTCACCGAGTAAACATTTCAGTTCTCAATCTCTTCTTCATGACCGTTTTTTGTCTTACCTTAACCTCGTTTCCCCTGAAAACCCATTCGATATTGACCGTCAACGTTGGAGCCTCGAATACACCGCCTTCTTCGTTCGTTGCCGAAAGATTATTCTGAAGTGTACAATTTGATCACAGACGTCGCGCGGTACCCTAAACTCGCTCGCCGAACGCCGCGTCGAATGGCTTTAACAACGTTTTTCATTCATTAACCCCCGTGGACGGACCTGAAATGGATAGTTCGTTTCGCCGTCGAGGGTGAAAAATGAATAACCGGGTCCCCCGTATTTTCGCGTGGTTATTCTAACCTCGTTAAGTGACGGCGTGCGTTATTTGCACGGAAATCGTATGAGCGAGAGCCGAGGGCGGACGGCGAGAAAAAGGGCCGGCTCGGCGAGCGTCGAAGGTGCTTCCGTGTCCATCTCCGGGTCCTGTAAACTGTTTAACTTATCCATTTAAAAGTCAAACACGCGAAACAATTAATTAGCAATTAATGCTCGGCGCTCGTAACAAGGGGGAGTGACGGCCCTCCAGGGACAACTGCTGCGCGAGGTGGCCTGCGATGCTTCCGCGCAAGAAGCTTTAAAGTTTCCAACTTCGGTTCGGATGTTAGCTTCTAATTAGCGGACAAACAGTCTGGATTCGCGAAGGAACGTTACCTGCAATTATTCACCTCGCGCTTGCTCGAGTCAACTTTTTTCCCTGTCCTTACACTTTGCCTACAAGCCGAGTCGTCGTGATTTCAATATCGTTTCTTGGACAAGTGTTATCGTGGTGAGATGAAAATGCTGAGGTAATGGTGGTGTTCGGAAGAAGTCTCAATTGCCTTACAGGGAAGACACGACAATTTCACAACTCTGACAATTCGATTCATAGTTAGTTAGGTTTTGTGTCAGTGATTCAAAGCCTCTTGTGGTGTCTAAACGCGGACCAAAATCTACCCCAAGTAAAAATTTGATTAGTTTTGCCCAGCCTTCTCTAGTTTTGTCAAGGCACTGACTAGTTAAACTTGTCTAGTTTAACTGTCCAGTTTCCATCTAGGTACTGGATAGTTCTCTAAGGCACTGGACAGTTCTATCTAGGAACTAGATAGTTGGGACATGTCAAGCTCGAACTAACTAGTTCCTGGTTAGGCTCTTAATAGTTATACTTGCTAGTGCCTCTTCAGTTACTGCGTTAAACTACTATGTAGTTACTAGCTAGAAAACAGTTAAACTGGACTCAGCCTTTCTAGAAACTAGGAATAATTTTTACGTGGACCTTTCTACATAGTCAAGACATCCAACCCATCAGTTGTATACCGATCCTCGTATTTTTCAAACACTGGAATTCCGATTAACGCTAGAATCGCTTTTCAATCATATCGAGCTTCATCCTTGAAGTCTCACGTTTCCTTTGCTCAAATGCGTCAATCAGATAAGATCAGCAACTGAAATCGAATCAGCCATACGAAACGGAAAGCCGCGGAAAAGATCTGCCCTCGTAATTGAGTCTTCATTAACTGTCGAGTGGCGTGTTTCGAGCCAGAGGCGTAGTTACAGGGTCGCAAAGATTCGTCAAAGCAAATTGCCTGTCAATCCTGCGTGTCCCATCGAGCGTTGGCTTATAGAAAACGCCGGATCGATTATTTTGCGTGTTACGTGTTGGCGGGTGGCTTTACTTATGGAACGACAAACGCACTCACGAGGTTTTGCATCGACGGTCTTCCATCGTGACGACCGCCGGCTGAATGTATCGGTTTTGATGGCTGCTCGGCGCCGGGATGCAGGGAAATGGGACGGCAACTTTGAATATGCTTTAACGGTAGTTACCGACCACTCTGCTGCGCCACCGCGCTTTCCACCAAAGACGAGAGTGAGAGCGACAGATCCATCGTGCGAGACGTATCTATCAGTCGCCTTGGTTATTTAGGAAACCATATCAAACTTTGCGTCGGCTGTCTGCCGGTGTTGCTATCGCTGCACCACCCTATCGCGCAGGGCTCACCTTGCGGACAATGAGGTCCTTTTGCCGCGCTGATTGGCTCGGGTGCATTGATTAAAGGGTAACGGGCAAATATGGCGAAAGGTCTAGGTTATTTGAAAGAATCTAGTGGAAGTGTAGTATGGGGTTTAGTGGAGGACTGTAAGCGGGTAAATTTTGGGTTTCGGTTGGAATGTAAATATGAAACGTGGAAATGCAAGAGATGGGTGTTTTTAACTTTTGGAAGTGATATTAATTATGCAGTTAGATTAGAAATTGGAGATAACATGGGTTATGTACTGAACAAAATCCATATAAAATTACAGCGACTGTCGGCGGCAACATTTAGCAAAGCAACATGATCAGTAACTGGTTAAACTCTGTAACAGAAAGTTTAACTGGTTAGCAGCAGTGTGTACTTTTACATCGTCTGCACAACGTTCCATGATTTTCGTAATATCCAACTGAACGTGTAGAACTTTTCACAAAGTGTATACAGTTGCGCCATTTATATCGATAAATATTCTCTACGCCTGCAATTATATGTTATTTAGTTAATGAACGGTGGGAAGTTTATGTAAAATAGAATGGATTTTGATGTGTGGAAATGTTGTAAAAAACATTAATTGATTTAAATGTTAGAACCAATTAATTTGATTTAGAAAACATCATTGCTACACTCCGTGGTTGATGTTTCTATATTTTACCTGTCAACCATTTACGTAATTTTCCGTAAACTGTCACGTAAAGTTCCTATTTTGAATCTCACGAATTAACTATTTCCGGACGAAATATTAAATGGAATTGTAGTTAAATCAAGTGAATGTGAAATATCATTATATAAAGAGTTATGACACTATTAAAAAACAACATATTTAATTAATAATCCCAACACAAATAATGCAGTTAACCTGTTTCATTAATTGAATGTCAAATTCCTCGAAATGCGGAACATTACGATGCGATTGGAATGTTTTCCACTGCTTCTGTAAAATTTCGTAATATTTAACGTAATTTTTCATTAAATTTGGTGGAATTTTACATACTTTTTTACAGTGCAGCTTCATATTTCACTCCACACTGGTCAAATATTCCTGTTATTATTTTTGTTTCAAAATAATTCCTAGTAAAACATAACATTTTTTGGTCGTAAAACAAATTCCTTTTCATACGAAAAAGAACTTTTTAAATAAAATAAAATATTTATTGACAAGAATGCTTCTCACTAAAAAAATTTTTCTCGGTGCACATTCCCAAAAATTAGCGGCCAACTCTTTCAAAATCATCCCGCGTAATTAATGCCCTCACCCACTGAAATCCCTTTAAACCGATCATTAATATCCGATACTGCAATTAACAGTTCGCCTTCGCATTTACCCTCAATTAAACCGCTTATCGCAACACACAACACCTGGCAAACTTCGGCGGCAGCCAATCCGCCAAAAAACGCGCCACCAAATATATAATCCGCGGCAAACTCGAGCGCCGCAAAAATGCCGGCCGATTAATCCTCGCGCAAAATCAACCCAATTTCGCGATCGAGCGGCGCCGCCGCGCGTTAATTCCGGGAACGCTTCTTCGGGCCGAAATGATTTCACGCATCTGGCGTTTAGCGGTCTGGTCTGACTTGAGAGCGCCGGGCCAGCTTCTGCTCCGGCTGCGGTGGTCCTGTGATCAATATTCCTTACCCCCTTCGCCTTAGCCTGCCCCTCCGGCACGGTGCGGCGAGGTGCCCCTTGCACCCGAGATGCCCCTGAAGCCCCTCTCGCACCCTCGTCTTAATTAGGAGTCTGAATCTGCGGCGGACACGCGTAAGGGACGAGGGCCGGGCCAAGCCCAGACGAGCGTCGTGTCCGAAACATTATTCCCAACTTCGGTTTACGGCATGTCCGCAAGACAGAAGCTCTTTTTTTCCATTATCATTATTGTTGTTGTTATTATTCCCGACGGCCGTTTCGCAGCCGTCAGACGCCTCCTTGTTTCCGCCGGCACGACGTCGCGACCCTTCTTTCACGAGTCGCTACATTCTAAACTCGACCTTAAACTGTTTGCCAAATGTGGAATTGTAAAAAGCCGACCACGTATTTTTAACCCTAAAGAGTTTCGGGCTCGAGAGTGGACTCATTTTTATTTTGCGGTGAAGTAGAAGTCGAGCAATGGGAATGTACGAGGGAAAATGGACGGAGATCCGGCTCGAAGGACCTTGGTTAAGATTAACGAATGAAGAGATTTTTTTGAATTAAAAGATTTTATGAGTGTTTTTAAATATTTGTGTGTAAAAATTGTTGGGTAAAATATTACCTTTAATGTGGGAAATCCGTAATAAAGTCAAGAACTCGTCAAAGGGTTAAAGTTGTAGAATTTAATACAGACACTCCAATACACTATTGGCATATCATGCTAAATGTACCCAGCATGTAGAACATCACTAATAATATTTCCGTGTAAAAGCACTATAAGAACAACTGTCTTGACTCAAGACAGTTGTTCTTAAGTGAACTCATCAGTGTAATGAAAAATGAAAAATGTGGAAACACAGATTTTTCCAACTGTTTTTTGGATTAATCTTCATATTCTTTTCTCATTTACCATGCAAATTCAACCCACATTTCCTAAATTCGATTACCTAACTTCGGTTACTGAAAAGTCTGGAAAACAAATGTTTTCCAGACTTTTCACTCTTAACCTAACAAATCAAGATATAATCACACGAACCCACACATGTTACCTATTCCAAATATGAGTTCTAAACTATCCCATTACTTTTTCCCCTTTCTCATCTCACTGTATCCTCAACTGCACTCGCGAAAAGCAATATCCTATCAAACTCGCGAAACAACGATACCCCGGCGGAAAATGGTGCACGAGGTGCAATTATTTTCCTTTCTCACGAGTAATGTTAAGTAAGCAGCAACTCCGCTCGGGTTCGATAAACATTCGTTAATTGTTTGTAAATCGCCGGCGCGATTTCGCGTCCGACGGCGCGCGAACGTTTATCTAATAGAACTGAATAGATGGGCGCATTAGAACATAGTTGCGTTTTACATCTACATCGCGCGAGCCGTGTTACACAGCGCGTAAGGTGCACACACTCGTGTTCTCCGAGATAGCGGAGGCCGAACCGGGCGAGCGCCGGCTCGAGCTATTCATTAAATTACGGGAATTCGGCGCTGCGGCGACTGGATGAAGGGGTCGAAAGGGCGCGCGGGGCGGCATCCGATCGAGGCGCGACGACGGCAAAAGGATTCCGTGGGCCACCGAGGATTATCGTTTTCGCAGTTGCACGTGTGGGTGCGCGATCGTCTTATTGATCGGATTGGTCCTCGGCTATCCCGGCGTGTAATTCCCGATAACGCCGCTAAATGACTGTCGCGCGATTTATTGTTGATCGACCGCGTATGATATTACCGTTGTTGTAATCACTCTTTTCTCTTCGTTTCAGATTCTACGTATTCTAGACGGGATAATCCCCGTCAAAACATGAACAAGGTAACGCTCAGAAGAGCAGTTTTGCTTTTTCGATGCATGTTCGTTAGGCAGTGTTTTAGAATTCCTTGGAGTAATCTTCCAGGGACATGAATTGGATTTTTTAGTTATGTAGGATTTCTAGATTTTGAGTTGAGGGATAGCTATACATTATTTCTGCATGGAGATTGTTCTTACCCATATTATAATAACCATCTCGTTATATCAACTAGGGATAATCCGAAGTTAGAGATATTCGTATTTCGAGAAACTTGTATTGAAGCATTCGATAACTTCGACAATTCGAAAACAAAAATTCGAATAATTCAAACATTAAAAAAATAAAAAAACCTCGAACTTCGAAGTTAATTAAGAACCTTCGTATTCTCCCAACACAGGAAGTTTGAAGAATGCGAAACGAATGTTTATAAAAACAGCAGCCCTAGACCAACAAATATCTGTCCTTTTCCCAGTGAAGGAACAGAATTTTAAAATATGCTTCTTTTCACAATTACTTTGTACAAGTACGCAAATCTCCGCTAACCTCCTCTTCCAAAATCTTCAAAACCTCCAACCCGACAATCCAAAACCCCAAACCCTCGTTACGCATAATTCCAGCGCCGGAACTTTTTGTCTGAATTAACCATAATCTTTGCAAGCGTAGCCGGGCGTTCGCAGATCATTTGCTGTGGCACGGAGGCGCAAAAAAAATTTAACTGGCAAAGTTGTCTGTTGCACTATTAATGCGCGTTGCCGGAAGACGATGATATTTTTAATGTATTTATAGTACGCGAGTGTGTCGATGTACAGCAACATAACCCGAGCTTCATTTGTAGGCCCTTGGCGCCGTCTGCTTCCCCTCATTATGCATTGCACATGAGAAAACTTGCCCCGAGTCGCCCCTGGCCCTCCTTCACCCTTTGCCTGGTTTCCTCCCCCGCACCCCCGGCGCATCGGCTCCTTCTTTTTCTTTTCGCAGCCGGGCTGACTCGTCGCGAGTTCGTGCAGCCGGGTTTCTTTATAAACTTTTAATGACGGCAAAGCTTAATCGAGAGAGCGAACAAGTATGCAATGCTTCGGCATTAAAGTATCCCGGCGAAGATCGCCCATCGAATCTCAATACAAGCATGTAACGAGGCACCGTCATAACTCGCGCAACTGACGTCGAGCACGAATTAATAGTCGCGCGGAAGATCGTTTTTCTTTCGTTCAATTCAGCGGGCCGCGCGATCGACGACGATTCCAAGTTTCAACGAGCGATGATTAATCGCGCCGTCACATCGTTCAAGTGTTCCGACCTTTTCGGCGCCCTCGTGTGTTCTTGGCTTGATGACCCTCTTAGTGACGATGAGTGATTTATTTCGATCTCGTCAACGCTTCGCGTCACGGTGACAACGGGAATACAACGGCAAGAGAAAATGGGTGACGGTTCGGCCCCGAATTTCGTCGCAAAAGCGACGGAGTAAAATATGGGAGAGATTCGCACAAACAGAAATCGAGAGATTTAAGTGTTGTGATTGGATCCTATTTTCAAAGCAACCCTAGTAGAAAATGCCACACGTCTGATGTCGCATGCCACAACAGACATGTGGGCCTTATCAGGAATTGACGTGGCAAACATGGTCAAAGGATTCCTGATCAAAACCATACGAGGCCCTTATGAGTTATTCCTAAGAGGCATTGAGTCGAATGTAACGGTTGGAATCGGTGTGGCCCTGATATGGCAGGCCCCTTCAGTGGCATGCCACATCAGGACCTCATCAGGAAAACTGATCGGGTCCTAACCAGGCAATTTTGATGTGGTTATGATATGGCAACCTGATCATGGCCTTATCAGGTTCTGGTTAGAATACCACATCGTTGGATGAGGCTAACATGAGCAGGGCCTCATCAGGTTATGATAAGGCAAGCCACATCATAACCTGGTAGTACGATATTCATATCACTTTCACTTATACATATAATGTTCCAATAGCTCGGGGACTAGCCAGGCAGACTACAAACTGAGCATCGACGGTTCAATTCTCGTCTCAGTCATTATATTTTTTTCAGCACAATATGAGTCTGATGAGGATTCCTCATCATACCCACATCAATTCCAACCGTTACATCGGTAATCAGGGCCTGATGTGGATTCCTGATGAATTCCTGATCAGGTTATCTGGTATCTTGATCAGATCCCGATCTCAGCATAATCACATTTTTTACTAGGGAATACAAAAAGCGATAATGTAATCGAAGTTGAATGTTAATTCCCCATAAACACAAAATCTCGCTGTGGTCAGTCTATCAAGAAATATCAAATAACCATAATTTATCTAATCAGGAAAATCACGCCCTTACCTTACTCTCCTCAATTTTTGACGGAGATTTCGGTGCGCGACAAATCACCCGAGTTAAATGAAACTTGCCAAGGCCGGCGCCAATTTATCTCTATACGCAGACACACGTATTTCCGTTCTTGCGATGCGTTCGCGTAACTTCTCGCGAGTCTCCCGTTCGAGAGCGGAAGCGTTCCGTTTGATGTAACGCTTGCGTCGGGCCCTTGTAAACGAGAAATACCGGCGCCGTTTTTTGCCGAGACCCCGTCGAGAATCGGACGGACGCTCTGCGATCAGAGATCTCCTTAAACGCGGGGTTGCGCGATTTAATGAAAATCCCGCGGTTGGCACTGAGCGCGGAATTTTCCGGAACGAATCGCAGGTCAAAGGAAATTGAGATCGCATTTTTTTCTTAACAAATAACGACGACCTGCGCGGAGTAATAGCGCCACTAAAGCACGGTTAACTTAATGCTTACTTATTTCGCCGGGCGCCACCTGTGCCGGCGTAATCGGAGCTTACGAGTGTCGAGGGAACCGGACAGTGGCCGAGGCAAATTATTTTTTGCTGGCCCTTTTCCGGGAGATTGATCGTTTTCTGAATTAACAAGATAGTTGATGTTTGCTGTTATGGATGAATAGAACTTTACGATTTGTAGATCTTTAGTGGAACGGAAATTCAGGATTTGGTAGATTTCTTGTGTAGATTTTTAGAAGAAGATGAGGTAACTGCATGAAGTGTCGTAAAGTATTGTGTAATTTAGTTTTTAGGTAGAATTTTTCTTGTTTGATATGTGTTAGATGATATCCCAGCTTAGAAGAATGTAGAAAGTTTTCGAAAATGTTTCTAACCATTAGGAACTTCTCGAAGAACTTCGGTAGTTTCCATTTTTTCTAATGTTCTCATTCAACATTCAGCAGCTCTTTTTTTTAACCAACGGCATGTTACAAATTCTAAAATTACTGATCTTTGCGTGAATGTCTAAACCCCCATTAATAAATTAACCACCACCAAATTCTCGTTCCCAGATCGATCGCCCTATGAAAAAGAAAGAGGGTCATGGCGCGTTACGCGATCAACGAATCCCCTTTAACCCCGGGGTAAAGAGTTCTGAAGCACAATTTCGCGGTGCCACTCTCGCGCAAAAACCCCTAATAAAAATCCCAATCTAAACAAGCTTAATTTACGTCCGCCACATAATTACCTGGCCGGAGGCGGCGCGTCTTGGCCCTCTCGCTTCATCCGCCGTGTCTTAAGTCCGCGTCGGAGCGAGACGGCGGTCACGCAAAAGCGTCGAAAGTGCCGCGCAACGAGAGAGAGCGCGCGAGACAAAGCGAGCGAGCTCGCGAAAGATCGAGGGGCAAAAGTGGAGAGCCCTCTGAAAAATCTAAGAGGCGTAAAGCATTAAAAGGGTTATGTAACATTCATTATGAACAGGTCAGCCTTTGTGAAATTCCCCTTGATACCGAGCTCTTGCCTCCGTCCTTGTCATCCGTCTGGCTAAGCCACTAATAACGACTTTGCGTTGATCACTTCTTTTTATTACACGTCCGGGGGTTAATTGGACGCCGGGTTTGCATTGTCGTTGTGCGGCTTCGCGACATTTTCGTACGATTTCCGGCGCGATTCATGGGACATTCATTACCTGTATCATTCATGGAGAAACATGCTACTGAAATAATGTTTGTTGCATTGAATAGCTGGAAGATGACTTAGAAAAATGTTAGTTGAATTGACACGATCAGGAAATATATCAGTCAGTGTTGCTTAATTTAAGATCTAGCCTAGACTTGGCCTAATGTAAAGTCGGCCACTTAACTTTACTGGTTCGTTTTTAGCCTAATATAACATTCCTTACACTGTTAAAAATTTCGGAAGTCCAATTACGGTACATGCACCGTAAAATCGAATTAAGGTACAAATACCGTAA
>JABFPB010005876.1:0-12739 GCA_022817645.1 Ceratoteleas bidentatus
GTTAGTTTTCTGTGGAAATGTGAGTTTAAAAGATTGAAAAAAATTGTTTGATGGAATTCGGGATGAGATTAATGTAGAGGGTGTAATTTTTAGAACTGAAAAAGGGAAAAGGCATTTTTCTCGAAATAATTTGAGTTTTATTAAAATTGAAACGATGTATCAAATATTGAGGATTCAGAGAAATAACTGAGAAATGAGAAAAACTGTAACTCGGTTGTAGTTGTTTTTTATATAGGGATTTTATGGTTTTATAGAAAAAGTCACATAAAGTTATTTCGTACATTCAGAATGTATAACGTTTGATTCGGAGAAATTATCTTATCATAACAATGATTAGGTACAAACTATTGAAAGGTTTGAAATATTAAAAAAAATTATAATAAAATACAGAATAATCAGATACGATGTTATAAAACGGAAAATTATAACTTAATTATAAAAAAACTTTCTTAACGCAAAGAAAAAAAGTTCATAACCAGACGGATATAAATAATTAAGTTGAACCAAATGGATCAGTATAAATAAATTTGTTTTGTTTTGTTTTTTTTTAATATGGGGGCAGGTATTTCAAATAAAATATAATTGGAATTATCTAAATTTCTATTTATTTCTAATGAAAATATACTTTTCTGGTTTATTTGCTTTTTACAATAAAAGGTTTATTATCCCAATAAAATATATCAAATATATTCAAGAAATTCAAAATAGTAAAAAATTAGTGGCAAATATAATGTTTGCTTACTTTTATTTAAAATCGTTGCATGATAATCTTCTGCTACTTTAAGTCAACAATTCTAATCAGGAAATATTATCATTTAGTAAATCATAGTAAGTGAATTACGGTAAATAAATTAATAAATTAATTAATTAATAAATGAGTATATCAGCTTCAATTTGTTCTTAATTTGATTTACAAAAATTGTTCAATGCAACGAATTTTCTATCGCATTCCACGATTCCAACATTAAGACACCTACAAAACTACAATTATTCATTACCAATTATTTCTTTCATGTATGCATTCCAGAATGTACATCACATTCCAATGAAATAAAACCAAAGTTCATGTTCCAAAACTCAAACATCTTCATTAAAGAATGTCAAAAATTATTCCCTTTTTCACTCTTAAAAATATTTTTTTCATCGGAATAGGATCCTATTGAATGAAAGCAAAATTCCTCTTAACTATTTCGCAAAAAAAAAACAGATAATTTTAATTATCTGTTTCGCAAAACAAAAAAATATGTATCGCGATATTAAATTAGTGAATAAAAGCAGTTTCATTGAGTTCAGTATGTATTGTAAATAACTAAATGAATATAATAAATTAATTTTAACCGCAAAATATGGTGAAATGAAATGATCTGAATTTGACAATGTTTATGTTTGTTATTATTATGCAATGTAATATTCGTAACATTTATAATGTAAACTTAAATAATAAGCTTCTCATACAATCGAAGTGAACTCAGAAGACGTTTTTCGATGAAACAGACGTACTTTTTTGGTAAAAAAGAATTTCTTCTTCGGTAAATAAGAACTTTTTTTACCGAAGAATTTCTTCTTCGGTAAATAAGAACATTTGTCTGTATTTTTAACAGTACAGACAAATGTACGATATATAACGTAAGGTGTACGAATTTTTCGTAGCTTTTATGAATTAGTTTTCTCAGTGTACTGCTGATTTGAAATAAAAGGAACAATTTTGCACAAACTACAGGTTCACCAACAAACAGTACCTGTTCAGAAATACACTATTTTTCAGTCAAATCGAACATTTCTACGAGACTTCTACACTCTAAAAAATAATAACTTACCGCAAGCAGAATCGGAACGCTGCATTTAGAATTCTACTTGAGACAAGTCGAATCTACTTGCGATATGCCGATTCCGCTTGCCGCATTCTAATTTAACACAACATTTTTTTGTGTGTATTCCCATTCCCAATTTTCATCCCACCCACACAAACTCCCCAAACTCTCAAATTCTCCAAACCATCCCAACCTTCCTCCCAACCATCAAAACATTCCCAACCCACCCAACCTCCCTCCCCCTCCCAAAGCCCCCCAAAAAATGCACCGTCCCGCAACTTCCTGTCAAACTTCATCGCGAACGGTCGCAAAAAGCTCCCGGCGGCCCGTAAAAGCCAACGAGCCGCTCATTGTCCATATTTATAATCTCTCATAATCGGCGTTCATTAGTCGCGCGCGGGGCCCGGCCATAATTCATGCCCCGCAAGCAGCGAAGTCAAACAACGGCGCGCAATTCCCCCGGAAAGCCGTACGACGCTCGCGCCGCCGCTCGAAATGGTGGCCGCGGGATCCCACGCCGGTAACACGGCCCGGTGGCAATATTAGCGCCGATCGACGCCCGGAGAGACAAAACCCCGCGCCGATAAACGGCCCGCTCTCGGCCCGGCGGGAATGTAAGAGTCACGTCGGGCGTAATGGATGAGGTCAATATTTATCATTGGCTGCGTAATTTAAGGTGCGTTTAACAAATGGAGAAGACGCGAGGGAAAACAAACAAGAAAAAGAGACGACGCGCCGGCCAACAGGAAGGCCCGGGCGCGGGGCGCGCGGGGCGCTGCAAGACGAAACCGCCGGCGCGAGGTACATCAGCGGAGCGAGCGAGAGGGCGAGTCAAAGATGCCGCCGCGGATCGCCGGTGACGCCGAGAGAGAGCGAGGGAGAGGGAGAGAGAGGGCCAGTACGAACCCCAATAATAGCGCCAGAATTTATATACCTGCACGGACCCGCTGGAGTGGGCCATACGACTGACTGGATGCCCCGACACCAGGGCTGAACCAAGCGGGGGCACGAGCGACGGGGCTTACATGCACCACCGCGGATTCGGGAGGCGAAACTGCAGAGGCAACCCTAGGAAAAAATCTCATATGAGATCTTGTAAGCGGAAGTGATTTCTCATATGAGGATTCATATAACACAAATGAGATCTCATATGAGAAATATGAGATCTCATATGAGAATTGTTATAACTCACATGAGATGTGAGACCTGATGTGATTTCTACTTTGGGATCTCAAATGGTTTCTCATATGAGATCTCAAGCGATTTCCCGGACGAAATTTCATATGAGATGTCACATCTCATGAGTTCTCATATGAGAAATCATGTCAACATCCTATAAGATATCATTTGAGAACTCATAAAATGTTGTCCTAAGCGTTCTCATATCATATCTCATTTAAGATCTTAAATGAGATCCCACTTCCCACATGAGTTCTCATATGAGAAATGTTGTCAATTTCACAAATCAGAACTCATATGAAATTTTTTTATAGGGAAGACAGGTGGTAGAGCTTACGCATTCGTTTAAATGCGATTGTCACGCCATCTACCGCGATCCAAATTTTGGAGGCAGATGCAATAAATTCGGTGTTTATCACTTATATTGTCCCAGGCATCACTTATATTGTCAAAGGAACCGCAGACACTCAGAGTTGATTCTGAGGCAACTTTGAGGAAAGCAATGTTGAGTACGGTGTTATCGAATATGCTTGTAGTTACACTCAACATTTTTTTACTTGTTACGGTAGAGTTTGCTGGTAATTTTTATTATTATTTTCAAGTTTATATCATATGTAGCTCCTAAACTATCAATTTCGGCCACGACGGTAACATTTAGAGCGCTAATGGCGTTATAGATAATGTGTAGTCTACCTTATCAGTTCGACAGTGTTAGACTGTAAAGCGGCAGTGGGAAAAAATATTCCAATGGCAGAGTTTATAGAGAGCAGTAAGAAATGTTCTGCACTATTATAATCTTCTGTTTGTTTCAACCAGATTTACTGTTCGTATGGGTTCCTATTTATCAGAATAGGAATGTTACTCCGTGATAATAAGTATTCATACTTTTTCGCGCAAAAAATAATCATTGTTGACCGAAAATGACTGCGAAAAAAGAGTTAGTGCGCGCGATCAACACCTCATAACCTCAAAAAACAGTCTGTCAACGCAAGATTGAGTTCAAAGAGATTTTCTTGCTGTCACAGCATGACATCTATTCGCTAAAAGCCATGTTGTGAAAGAAGTAATTTTCCTTCTCTTACAGAAGGATTCTTGCTGTGCCAATACGACATTTTTAAGAGTGTGGTGTCCTCCAAATGCTAGGGTGCTTCATTAAAAAAACCTAAAGAAATTTAAGTGATAACAGTTTAGCACTGATTTTAATAGGTTTGCAATTTTATATTAGCGGAAATCTCGTAAGGGCGGTTAAGTTTGGAGAATAATTTTTAATCTAGAAGCTTTCGGCCGCTGAATGATCACCAAAAATCTAAACAAATCTAAATGAAATGTAAAAAAAATTGAAGTCAATTTAGCTCCGTTTTTTAGTTGCAAATGGTACAGTTCCACAAAGAAGTTGACTCAACTCTAAAAGAGGGATAAACAACTCTAAAATGAAGTAGTTTCTAACCCAAACTAACTAGAATTGAAGTTGAAGCAACTATTTATCCTCTTTCTTCTTGCCCTCTTTTTTCACTAAAATTAAAAATAATGACGTCTATTGGAGCAACACGTTGAGTCAATGGAGCTCAACGTGTTGCTTCTAACCAACATTAAGTTTACAAAAACAACCTAATAGTAGAACCAAGCAATGCTGGAATAACGCCAATTTGCCTTTGATTCAAAAGCAGTCGCTTTGGTTTCAACATTCTTTGTCCAGCTACATGTTTGTTGTTGATTCAATGGCATTTTTTTCTGCCCATATTGCTACAGAAACACGGGAAGAATTTAGTTGAAATCAAATCAAATCAAAACTGTATACCTAAAAACTAGTAATATTTGCTCATTTTTGTCTCAATGTTTCAAAGATTGGGACATCTAATAGTAAAATTGAAATTATATACCGAAGTCATTTAATATATATTGCGATCATTTAATATAACTTAAGCTGGTTATTTTAGAAAATAGGAAAATACTGTTATTTATGTCTATTTCATAATAATCAATATTCAACATTTTTTGAATTTTGTAATTTGAAACAGTATTTCGTCTCTATGATCATTCATTTCTCTCGAGTTAAACGAATCAATTAATATATTTGTACTAAGAAAAACTGGGAATCAAATAATAATGCTATTCCTTCAAAGTGTCGAATTACTCCAATCCAAACTGATCTTCACTTTTTCAAATGCTCAAACTCCTGTTCTACTAATTAAGCAAATTCTCTCCTCAAAACAACTCTATAACTCTATAAACACTTCTCTGTAGAAAACCCAATAATTGCAATCATAACACAATTAGTCCCAACTTCCGTGAACGTCTGGCCTTTTGTCAACTTCCTCCAAATCGACTTTTCATCTTCCTCCCATTTGTCCCTATCATCTTTCGCTCATCACGCAAAAACATGTGTCCCCCGAGTTTGTCCCAAACACACGTAAACTGTAAATTTACACCCGAGCTAGATACGCGCTAAATTAGTACGTCTTAATAGAACATTTCCGCCGTTATTAGAAAGTCTTTCCCAGGCGTTCGGTGTCCAGCGCATCCTGCTCTTTAAACATGACGAATGGCGTAACAACGTTTTACGAAATCCACGTAAAAGCGTGAACGCGCCCGACACCCTCGTTGGACGCGCTAATTTGTCGAAGAACGTATTTATTAAACCGACCCGGTAGTCGTGCACACGTGTCGCACAACCACGAGTCCGACTTCCTCTTTGCCCGTTTTTTTACCGTTTTTCCCCGATTTTGACCGTCTTGTCACTTCCTGTACACATAGTCGACAACACGGTTTTCGGCGAGCAATAAAGCCGATCGATCAATATTTGGCCAACCGATCGAGCAGCCGAGTTCGGCCACTTTCCGCCCGGTTCCCGGTAAAACAATAAAGATCGTGATGATTCATTTAACGTGTTGCGTCGAAATTTCGGCGCCGGAGAGTAAAAAAATTTTGGTCAATATGCAGTGTAATTTGAAAGAGCAACCGTAAAATTATCAAAGAAATCATTTGTATGCAAGTTCACAATGAAAAGTAAATGGCGCGTCTTAACAATACTGTATTAAAATATTATAGAATAATAGCAAATTTTAACTTATCCTATTGTCAGTAACTTTGAAGAACATTTTCAATATTACAAAACACATTTTATTTAATAAGAAATGTACCATACGGAATGAGAAAATTTAATTGTTTTAATTAGAAATACAATTAATTTCTGCCAAATGTGATTTTACTTTACTGTATCGTATGGTAAAATTTTACTACAATTATACAAAATGCTAATAGCGAAATTTTTCTTGTCGAAAGTTTATTATAATTGGAAGTATATAATATTAAAATAATCATACTTGATTTTTCAAGTTCATATCTAGTATCCAACTGTATAAACTTTGAATGGCACTGTAAATTTACTCTCTTTTTTTGCTGCAGAGGAGAGTGGACAGATGTTCTTGCGAGATAATTTTTTGTCGCGTCCGAGCGCGGGTTCCGATCGCCGAAGCACGATTAATTGTGATCCGAAATGGGACGAGGTCGTGCTCCAGTGCCATAATATCGCGAAAGCGAATTTACGAGCGATCGCGGAATCGTCGAAAGATCTGAATCTATTGACGATAACCAACGAGAATCATCGAGTGGTTTTCGACGAGAAGAGAAGGGGGCGGGAAAAGGGTGTTTGCTCTTTCGAAAAACTTGGACGCGCGTCGGTTTGACGGCCATAAAGTGGTTCATTGTGGCGAGGTTGTAAACGGGCTTTTGTGGGAAATGTTGACTTTGCGTCATAAAGTTTCGGAGAGGCCGAGAGACTTAGTCTTAATAAAAGTGTTCAATTAATTCGGCGCAAAGAAACAAAAAATTGTTCCTTTGAAGACAACGCCGGAATTGAAACGTCAGGGAACTAAATGTTTAGTTAAAATTTGGAAAGAGGGTCTGCAACCTAATTTGCAATCTAAAGCTGAAAAATCGTAATTCCAGAACTGGTACAGATTTAAAGAAATTATTTATAAAATTAAAATCAAAATTTACTTGGAGTAAATTTTGTCATATATAGAATGAAAAATAATTTATTAGTTCCAAATAAATTCACTTTATCATAACTAAATAATTTATTTAAAATGGTAACAAATTATTAAATAAATATATATTAGTATCAATTATAAATGTACTTATTTGCACCAAATAAAGTATCGATAAACTCGATATCTTATTTGGTGCAATAATTTATTAGTTCCAAAAATTCTTCATTTAGCGTAACTAAAATTTGCCAAATAAATGTATTTATTAGATACAACTAATTAAAAAAATCCTATATAATTCCTATATTAAAAATCCAAAGTTACTGAAAATATGTAAACTATTTTTGAGTAAATTTAAATTCACCAAGTCTCCAAAAATATCATTACAATTTTAATTTATTTTTTAATTTTATTTTTTTATTTTCTTATTTTTTAATTAATTTAATATTATTAGACTAAAGAAGGGAAATATAGGAATTCCTCTACAATTTGCCAAAGTTTGTGCAACATCTTAAGTCCTGCATCGCCTTAATTAAATCGACCCCACCCCTAACATTTCGTAGGCATCTCTTAGGGGTGATTGCGCGCGTAAGCAGCTTTTTGCCTGTTGTCAAACTCCTTAATCTGCGGTGTTACTGACACCAGCCAGCCGGCCCTGGGCGAGCCGATGCTCCGCATCTCGCGGCGCGGGGCGGGAGCGGGGCGAGAGCGGTTTGTAGAGCACAGGGAACCATCCATCACCGCGGTCTCAAAGCGTAGCGTATCCAGTGACTAAGACCGACAGAGCGGGACCGACCGGCGCGGTCCACTCACAGGACGTCAAAATACAAGCAAATATTGTGAAAGGTTGAGAAAAGGCCCGGTAGACGTAGAAAAGAAATTCGAGGCCGGCACCGCCGAGAAAAAGGATTCACGCGCTCATTATTTATTCATTACCAGTTCACGTTTCACCGATAACGGAAACTCCGCTCGGAATTTTAATCCACTTTTCGTGTCCGAAAACGTCAATCGACGCCTCGCACTGAGCCCACCCCCCGCGGCCCCCTCTTCGGACGAATAAAACATGAGCTTCACCCCGCGCGACGGGCCCGCTTTTGATTGGTTTCTAATGAGCGCGCTTCGGCTGTAATTGGGAACGGGAGATCGGTTTGCGTTTCGAGGAAGAGACTCTGCTGATCGGCGCGGCGGTGCGTTGGGAGTACGCTGAGAAAAATGGTCCGATAAAGTATGTAGTCAGGTTCGAAGGATAATGAAAGACTTCGTAATATTTACGGGACAGTACTTAACACTTACAAAGTACTCCGAAAGACTTCCGGGACACTTTGTAAAACTTGCGAGGTATCTCGTAATAATACTGGCGAAGATGTTACGAAGTTTTGTGAATTACTTATGGATTATTATTTTGCAAAATTTTAGAAATAGTTTATAACAATTATGAAATACTTCCTAACACTTACTTTATAAGTGTTAAATTCGTATTATTTAACAATTATAAAATACTTCATAAACTTTATTGTATTTCTAACACTTACGAAGTACTTTTCGTCATTAACGAAGTACTCTTTCTTAAGACTTAGGGAGTACCATTCAACACTTACAAAGTTTTCTCAAAAAGTTTCGAAGTACTCTTCAACATTCACGAAGTATTATGCAATATTTTAGAAACACTTTATTACATACACTTATCAAATACTTCTTAACACTTACTAAACAGTTTGCAACAGTATAGGAACATCATAATTCGTACCAAATACTTTTTAATACTTCGAAAGTACTTTGCAACATTTACGAAGCACTTCACACCAATTACGAAGTACTTCCTAGCACTTACGAGGCAGGTAATTGTAGTAAATCTATTTATTAATTATTAGTTGGACAGTGACAGCGATTTGGTTAGTGGATTTAAAGAATTTCTCCGAATGTATTGTCTCTGCTAAAATTCATGCTCCGAAGCTGAATTTGAGCAGAGCGAATTTGAAAGGAATATAATGTGGGAATGATGGTGGGTTGGTGGTTGGAATTGACGATTTCTCCCATGGTGGAAAGTGGAGTTTCTATTGCGATAGATAAATCGGGAAATAACGCGGTAATGTCAGCTCTGCTGAAATAGTGCTTGTGGCGGCATTAATTTTCGAATCTGACACCGCCCATAATGGAAAACTCACAAAAACAGCCGCGCGAACCTGAACACGCACGGACACGCTGAGCCGGACAGTTGTGAAACGCCGCGCGAACATGTTTGTACATGCGGTGCTGCGCAATCGAAACGTATGACTAACGTTATTCCGATACTCCGAGACGTGACACATTGTCCATCGAAAATTGAGGTAACCGATCTAATCCGGTCGTAATTTATTTAATACTAACAGTGTTAACCAATAATAAATAATGCGATGTCAAAATTGGCTGCGAAATTGAAGGAAATTAATGTAAATCCATTAATCATTCACAATATTTTTCTTTCTTGACTATAAGAACCTTACTATCACATTTACAGTTCAATGATATTATTCAATTTCTCTTATTTCTCAAAATGATAAATTATTTCGTTAATTTGCCAAGTTGCAATTTCATCGTCTCCATTTGGTATCCTTTACCATCTTCTTTACCTCCTTATATTCAAACCAACAACCCCTTGAATGGGGATGACCTTGAAAATGGTATCTGACCCATTTTCAAGGTCATCCCCACCCTTTGTCTCTTCACACGCGTTCCTATCCCACTTTCAAAGCAGACCTTACTCCAAATCCAATCTCCTCTCCAAAACTACCTCAAATCCATCGATTCCCAAACCATCTATCTCCTAACTCGAGCATTTCCGACGAATTGGTGCCACCCCCGGTTGCATCGGCGAACAAAAACCCCGAGCCCTGGCGGCAAGCCAAAGGGGGCGGCGGGGGGTAAAAATAGCATTCACCCGGAGACAGGAGCGCCGCGGCTGAAAGCTGACCAGTTAGGAAGATGCTACCATCGCTGCGAGAAAAGTGCGGCGAGAAGCGAGCCTCGTCGGCGAGCGAGAGGGCGAGCTCTTTAGCGATGGCGGTGCTTTGAACTTGGCTGCGCGGCTGCGCGCCGTCCTTGTCTGTCCGTTCGCCGCTCGTTTCGGCCGCTAAACACGAGCGTGAAGAGTCATTTACATTTTACACGCGAAAATACACTTTATAGACCGGGCTAATCATTGCCTCCGCTCTCGCACGCTCTCTCACACGCTCCCCGTCTTGACGGCGGAACATTTTTTTGCGTTTCAGCTGATGCAACGCGCCGCCGAAATGTACGGCATTTTTGCGCCCCGGGCGACTGCTTTGTGGGAGAGTTAAGTTAGGTTAGGGGTCGCGTTCGCAGAAACGCCGGGGATTTCGGATTTTTCGCCGCCGCGCCAGCGGCAGATGGCGCTGCGCGCGATATCGCCGTAAAATAATTAAGAAAATTGGTCTGGCGCGCGGGCAAAAAGGCCGACGTGATAATTGCGCGACGATAAATCGTGGCGCAAAGGGGAACAAGGAGCAGCGCGATAGCGCGGTTTGAGAGAACGACGGTTTGAGTGAATAAGCCGAGGGGCTCGTAAGTTAGCACGTGGTCCGAGAGCAGTCAAGTCAAGGTAAAGAGACAAACGTCGGAGGATGCCGCGAACGAGGCGAACGGTGGAAGAAAACTCGAGAAGCGATTCCAGCAGGTTGCAGACCGTTCCGGCGTTATCGGGAAGGGGCCGGGGATCGAGCATGTGTGAAAGTAGCCGGATTATTGCTCGTTTTCGTCGCTAATGGAATTCGTCAAATGGTGATAAATTTGCGCCGGTTCACCCTTCCTGCTATGGTTTTGCAAATTTGTAGAGTTGTGGTTTTGTTTATTGTCTATATACAGTTATTACTACACTGAGAAAAGTAATTCGTAAAAGCTAAGGAAAATTCCATACATTTTACGAGATATATCGCAAAAGCTACGAAACAATTCTACACTTTACGATATATATCGTAAAAGGTAGGATTTTTTCGTAGCTTTTAGGAATTAGTTTTCTCAGTGCAGATTGTTGAGCATTAGTGTTAGAAAGACTGGATTTCTAATGCATTCAAAGAAGGAAGAATTTATTCTCAAAATATTCCAATGAAAAGCGTTTGCAATTGGCTAATGTTCCTAACTCCGAAATGGTGACCTAAAATTGCGACTGAAAACAATTTCTCTCTCAGTTGTATCATCTTCTAGACCTAACTCCGGCGTTCGAGAGTCTTCCTTTCCAGATTTTGCAAATGAATGCTTTCGTTCAGTTAAACTCCGATCAATGGCAGTTTAATGTCCTTTGTTTTTCGTAAGACAGTCGTAGAAGAACAAAAATGCACTCTACCGCTAAATCGGAGTTCTACTGTACTTCAAAAGCATTTTTTCTCTAACCCCGAAATCCTCCAAATGTTTTATTAAAAATCAAAGAAAATATTATCTTTGAAAACGATTTCTTAAATGATAATTGCGTGAACAGGTAGGTTTTTCAGACACTAATGTTTAATATTCAGTTAATGAATATTACGTGGCTAAAAGTACTTTTATGACTGAATGATTCACGTCGAATGTGAGCGGTTTTATTGGAAGGTACTTATGGTGTCTTATGTTTGTAAAAAGACACTTTACGTGACTTATGAAGTAAGACATAATATTTAAGACATAAAAAGTGGGTGAAATAAAGACATTACGGTGGAATTCTAATATGTACCTTGAAGAATACTGAAATAAATGCATGTATAACTCACTGCAATTGTTTTCAACAATATTTGCAGAATCACTGAAATACTGAGTAAGTATTCAGTAAAAATATCTAATTTGAAAATAGAACATGACAGAGTTTGTCATTTTAACTGTCTTGATTTTTCTCGACGTTTTAACTTCAATGATGTATCACATTGCAGATGTAATTAAAGACGTAATGGTTTTTCTTATACCAGGAGAAACAGAAAAAAAAATTGAAAATTGTGTTTAGAGTTTGCTACACTAATTTTTATAAGTAAAATGATTTTAAAGAAACAAAATACAAATCAAAGTAAGCTAAACAAATACAAATTTGCCAATGAAAACAAAGTGAATTAAAATCATTAAATTAACCCCTTTTCGACCGGACCTTTGAAAAATGATTTACATAAAGATTACTTGAATGTACCTCAGCATTGTCAAGATAAATTTACATAAATCATTCACCAAAATCGTTTATATAATATTTACATAAGCCTTTGGTTAAAAACCGTACATCTTGATAAAAAATGTGTTTAATAATATACTATAAATAAAACTTATTATTGTTTTTGGTTTTTTGAACTCAGACATTTATAATTAAATTGCTAGGCTTGTCAAACCAACATTTAAGCCCACCCACATTTCAAATATTTTCTAACATATTGTGTGCAAAATCAAATCAGGCATCTCATTTCTTCATTAATTAAGCACTAATATAAAATGCATAAAAATCTTACACTTCAAAGTTCAAATGCTAATTATTTTATTACTTATACATTTAACAACATTTGTCTTAATTCATAACAATTAACAAACAGTTTCTTCTGATTTTATAACATAATATAAATAAAATAATACATAACAAAAAAATCTATGAAAACTCAAAAGTCATTTTTTCTTTGACCCCCTATTTTACATAACCAAAATTTCTATAAATGTGTCTATCAGGGCTGTAAAACGTCGCGTCCAGGCGATCGCGGGGCCCGACTCGTCGGTGGCAGCGGCGTGTCCTTCTGCGAGGAAAGTTGTCGCTGGGGCACGGGG
>JABFPB010005877.1:0-12741 GCA_022817645.1 Ceratoteleas bidentatus
TAATACCCCAGTAATCGAAGTCGTATTGAAACATATCGAAGATTTGGAAAACTGCAATACGAATGAGTCACTGTTTTGAAGTAATGGTACGAAAATGGATCCGCCCTGACGGACTGGTTTTGTGAGGTTAGTTTAATCCAGCATCACGGATTGAAAACATTCAACATATTTCCTGGATTCATCTGAAAAGTTTTCAATACTGTGACATGTACTGAAACCGTCTACTAACTATCAAAAGTATTCAAACGTATTGGCGGCGAAAAGTACCGGCGGCGAAAAGTACCCGGCGGCGATTGTACCAGCGGCGAAACGTCCGGCGGCGAAACGGCGGCGGCGAAATGTCCGTGCCCCCTCGCTCGACGCACGCCCTGCCATGAGAACTGCACGGGTTCACTGATGCTACTCAGCGAGCTTACGCTGCCGTTGTCTACGTTCGCGTCACCGGCAAAGATGGAATGATAAGGTCCATCATATTGACTGCCAAGACGAAGAACGCTCCGAAACCGACCCCTACGATACCTCGACTGGAGCTCCGCGCTGCGCAGCTACTCGTGCGCCTCCTGCTGCACGTCCGGAGAGTTCCTCGTTTCTCGTCCTGCCCTACACGTTCGGTTGGTCCGACAGCGCGGCCAACCGAGTCCATCACATTCAACCTGCCCTACCCGACATGTCCTGGAAACATGTTCCGGGTTCTGAACATCCAGCGGATCTCGCATCTAGAGGCACGACGCCGCAACTCCTAGCGAGTCACTCCCTCTGGTGGCGCGGCCCTTCTTGGCTGTCTGCCCAGTCAGAAACATGGCCTTCATCCGAGTCCGTTCCACCGCAAGTTCCCGAAAAGAAGACAAGCCGTTACGTCCAAACCCTGCACTTGCGGATCGACAGCGAATTCGATCTTCTCACCAAGTACTCTTCGCTGTCTCGTACATTGCGTGTGACTGCGCTATGCGTGCGCTTCGCACTCCTGTGTCGATCCCGGGAACTGCCATCGACTGCTTTCATTACGCCGGCCGCCATTCTCCATTCTCCACGGCACACGTCTCCAGCGCAGACTCGCACTCACCACAAACTTCCTCAGGAAGCAGGTATAGATTCTGCACGGGCGTGCACTCGCCAAATACGAGCTTCGACGCTGCGTCACCTGTCGTCGTCATCGGCCCGAGCTTGGACACCAACAGATGGGACCACTGCCTGCTGCTCGCGTCAACCCCTGTCGACCCTTTGCTCGCTCCGGTGTGGATTATGCCGGGCCTATCCTATGCCGCACCGCTTCCGGTCGAGGTCAGCCGTCTCGCAAGTGCTACATTGCCCTGTTCGTCTGCCTCTATACTAAGGCGATTCACATAGAGGCAGTGACCGACCTTACGTCGGCAGCGTTTCTGGCCGCATTCCGACACTTCACCGCTCGCCTCTGTGCGGAGATGTTGTCGGACAACGGAACAAACTTCGTCGGTGCATACCGTGAGCTTCGAGCTCTTTTCCGGGACGCCTCGGCTTTCTACCTCGAGGTGGCCGCCAGTCTGTCCAACTCCGGCACTCACTGGCGTTTCATACCTCCATCCTCGCCGCATTTCGGTGGCCTGTGGGAGGCCGGAGTGAAGGCTGCCAGGGGCCTACTGAAGAAGACGATCGGTGAGCAGAAGCTGACGTACGAGGAGCTCTGCACAGTCCTGACGCAGGTGGAGGCGGTCCTAAACTCCAGGCCCCTGGTCCCCTTGTCTTCGGATCCCTCCGACCTCGCCGCGCTGACCCCCGCGCATTTTCTCGTCTGATCCTCTCTCCTGACCGTTCCAGAAGCGCCCATTCCCGACCATAAAGTTCTTTGTTCAAGGTGGCGCCTTGTCCAACAGCTGGCGCAACACTTCTGGCGCAAGTTGTCCCAGCAGTACCTGAGCCATTTGCAGCAACGCACTCGCTGGAGAGGCGTCCAAGCCAATTTCCCCGTCGGGCAGATGGTTCTAGTCCGGAACCCTCTTCTGCCACCTGGTCAATGGTCACTCGGCCGGGTCACCGCCGTCCACCCAGGTCGCGACGGCCTCGTGCGTATCGTCTCGGTGAAGCTACGACCGAATTGCTGCGGCCAGTCACTCAGCTCAGCCCTCTGCCAATCGTCCACGACGAGCTGGAGTCCAGCTCCACCGATTGATTGCTGACCACGAACTCGACCCGAGTCCACCCTGCGAGACGACGGTGGGCAGTCCAAGACGTTCTGCAGCAGCTCAGCTCCACCGCGTTCGCGAATTGGTACTGCCCGTATTTTTATTATTATTGTTGTTAGTTTCTACTTTGCTGTTTTTTTCAATCCCTTTGCCCGCCTGACAGTCGCATCGTAACTCGTCTCGATACGTTCCTTAATTCTCGCCCGCTCGAAGGTGGGCAGGTTGTTGGCGCCCAAATTTAATTCGCGTTCTGTTTTGATGCGACCGTCGAGGCTCACCGATACGGCCCGCACACAGGTGCGCTCCTTATCGCAAGCCTCGGCGCGTCGCTACCTATTTTTAAGTCTCAGTTCGATCGTGCGAAACATCGAGACGGGATCGACACGCGGCAGTTTTTTCTGTACCCCTGCCCCCCCCCCGTTCTCTTATATAATAAAGATAAATATTCTCTTTATACAATAAAGAGAGTCAGAGCAATCCTTTCCCGCTAACAATTAGAATTAAATGGAATTCATTTTTCGTTTTTGAATGTTAGAAATAGTTTAATCAATTCCAATTGGGGAATTCAAAGTTAACTTTTTCAAAATGTCATCCTAACTGGAATTGAAAAGAATAGAAAAGAATTCATTTTGTCAGTTTGAATTCCGATTTTGGAATTGAACAGAAACAAATTTTTTCTGAAGAATTCAAAATTGCTCGTTTGAAACATTGAGAAATCGCTGGAATAGAAACGAATAGAAAGGAATTGAAAATAAAAATATGAAAGCCGAATCTTTCCCAAAAGGAATTCAATTTATATTTTTCAATACTTTTGTATTCTTTTCTATTCATTATTTTTTGTTGGGAACACAATAAATCAGTAGGTTCTACAATGTTTTTAATTTCCTCTTTACGATTCACGATTGACTATTTTGATATTTGTTTTGTTTCGGACCCCCGAATTTACAAACAATAATAATAGGAATAATAATAATAAGAAGTAGATTACAAGTTACTCATAAAATAAACATACCTACTACAAGGATTTGATATCAATGTTACGCTCAAGTACGAAGTTACTATTGTTAATTTATTATTGAATTAATACAATAATAAATACCCGTTTTTTATTCGTATACCCAATTTTCTTAAGTCTTACTATATTCACATGTCATTTTTGAATTGATTTTTATTCTTATTTTATAACTTTGTATACAAATATTTCAAAAGCGTGCTCTAAAAATGACATATCTTTTAAATATAAAGTGGGTTCGGTGGAGTTTTACATTAAAAATGTTCCGAAAACATTTTACAATAAAAAACAACCATTCTGAGACGCTTAAAAGCTCTTTTGCGCATCATATGCATTTTTATGCAGATAATATGCAAATGCCTATGTATTTGCATATGCAACATATGTATTTGCATATTATTTGCATATAAATTGCATATTTCAAATATGCTGGTAGATTTGGATTTAGAATTATTTTTATAGTCTAATTATGATAATAATTTTAATTTTGTTATAAAATTGCAAAATGCATAAACTTCCGCAGTCTATTAATAATATCATTAAGAAATTTGTTGATAATCATTAAACAAAAGGTTATAAAACGTGAATTAGATTAATTGGTGTGCAAACTTCCTTATCCTATGGATATTAGTCAATGATTACTTGTCCATTGGACGTTAATATGTTGCAATGTTCATAATATTATCCGCTGCTTATTAACTAACTGGACTAGTCTATATTTGTTCAATTATATGTTTAGTGATTTTCCCATTTCATTGCACGTAGATCTTAAATTCTGCATTATTAGAAGCGAAATAAAACTGTACAACAAAGATGCAAAAAAACCACTTTCAGCATCAGGCAGAAATCGTTTTATTTTATATTTTGTTTTAGTAAGAATCATCTATACTGAATAACGTGAAAACGCGCATATAATAATTTTCTACTTCTCATTAAAAACAGGGCAACCATGTAGGCAATTGGAGAAAGCATTTACACAAAATCAAACGTCATTTCCGTGAGAATTGACGCTAAAAAATTAAAAGACGCGAGCTGTGATATAGTCACTGTAAATGGACGACCTTTGGCGGCATTAGAAGATTCGGGGCTTCGAAAAATGCTCGACCCTATAGTAGAAGCCATAAATCAACAAACTGACGAAAAAGTGACAATAAACAGGTACAACATTAAAAGTGAAATAGCGAAATCAGCTGAATCGTTAAAAGAATTGTTCGAAGACGAAGTTAAGGAAAGATTAAGGGAAAATTTGTGTGCCTCAAAGTGGATACTGCAACGCGACTAAATAGATCTCTCATTGGGGTGAATATTCAGTATGTCTGTAATGGAAAAATCATTTTGCGAAACTTAGCGAAGGAAATGTTAGATGCGCACACTTCGGTGAACTTGGAAAAAGAGATAGTGGACATTTTTACGTCATTTAGTATTCCGGTTAGCTACGTATGCAGCGCTATTACCGATAATGCAACTAATATTGTTAAATCAATCGGCATTACAGTGCGATGAAGTTCACTTAAATGATTGCGCTGAACAAACGCTGGATGAAAGCTGTAACTGTAGCGACGACGAAATCGAACTTTCAGATTCTGGAAAAGAATCGGAGTTTGAATGTGAAATCTCGGAAATGATATCTGACAAAGAGCATCGTGAAATCCGTAAACCTAATCGATGTCCAGAGTGCTTATTATTTCGAAATACTCTCCCCTTATTCAACGTATATAGCGTCAGATGTGCGGCACATACCCTACAGCTATGTGTTATCGATGCATTGAAAGGTGACAAAGCAACTCCTCGGACCATCGTACGAGTGAGACAGCTTGTGAAAATACTAAGAACGCCTTCATCTGCAAAAAAAAGTACAGGAATACAAGTGTAAAATAACCTGAGTTAGATGTTCCAACGCGCGGGAATTCATTGTTCGACATGCTGAAATCCTTAAACGACTTAAAAGAACATGTTCAAAAGATTATACAGGATTTGTCCAACTTTTCGCGGAAAAAAAATCACACAACTTCTAGCAAACATTCAAACAAAATAGGGCAGTTCAATAATCTTGATTGGGTAAAAATGTCCACAATCTGTGAGTCCTTGGAGCATGCAAAAATAACGTGTAAATCTTTCCAAAGCGAACAGCTCACCGTTGGTGATTTCTATAATTTATGGCTAAAATGCAAAATGGAAACTAGACGCATTGAGCACATTTTAGTACAAGATCTTGCAGACTCCACTAATTGAGTCTCCAGCTGTTAGTATGGGGATATTCATGGATCCGAAATTCAAAGTTCTTCTTTCTGATCAACAAAAGTTACAAGCTGAAAGACATCTGCACGACTTATGGAAGAGGATACAATATGATGTTTCAGAGCATAAAACAGCGAACGCTGCCGCGGAAAATATATCTGATATTGACATTGGCGATATTGACGATGTCGTTGAACTCTTTCTGCGGGGAAAAGAAGTCACTGTAGAAAAAAGTACTTTGAACATCGACAAAATTCTAGACAAATATTTACAGCTACCTAGGGTCGATAAAAAATTGACGTATTAAAGTATTGGGATTCTAAAAAAAAACAAGTGATCCGGGATTACACCAGTTGTCTACAGTAACACTATCGCTTCCAATGACGCAGGTGTCTGTAGAGTGAGCTTTTTCACACTTGCGTCAAATTTTATCAATCATGATGTACAATTTAAAGCCTGCAGTTATTCAAAACATTTTGTTTCGGCGATGTAATTACTATTTTATGACACCGTAGATTTCTGGTATAGATTAATCCTCCTTCTACGTCTATTTATTAATACAAAATATTTATGTTGTGCGAAATATTATTTATTCCAATATTGCGTTGGTTACCCTCCGTTACTTAGAGAATAATGTATTTGCGTTAGCAAATACATTTTAATTAATCATATACGTTACAATTCTTCTTTAATTTATTCAACTATTGATCCAAGCGAAAAATAATTTACTCCATTGTTTGATGTCATTGTATGTGCGAAACTGTTAGATCATAATTTGTTCAATAAAGGAACTGGTGCATTTCACATGCATTTATTTCACTACTTTCTTACTAACTAACACAAACCCCTCTTATTTTTCTTCTAAACACCTCTTCCACTCCTTTTTAAACCCTGTCATCTTAAAGTTTAAGGCTTAAATCGCTCATATCCCCCCTTGAACTCCTACCCCCATCTCCCTTAGAACCCCCTAATGTCTTTCTAACACCTTTCGCCTACCTCTAAGAAACAACCTTGTTCAAACCCCTCCACCCCTTCCTTTTCTAAGTCTCTTACCCCTCTCGAACGTCCTATCCCCTTTAGACACCCTTGAGCCTCCTATCCACTTTCCACCCTTTCTATGCACCCCTGTCTCGTTCTAATCCCTCCTCTTATATCTCTCGTCTACGACCCCCATTCATCTGCTTACACACTCATTCTACATCCCCGACCTCCTCTCCGCATGTCATCCTATCGACCTACCCTGGATTCTCTCACTTCAATTCTTCTTTCCACTCCTCCCTAAGATGCACCTTGCCAATTAACGACCTCCCCTCTCACCAATCCCTCCTGAGTGCAAACATCCTTGTATTTCCCTCTCGACCTAACCCATATCCCCTCTCCACCCCTCAAACCCCCTCTCCACTCCTCAAACCCCCTCTCCACACCTCAAAACCCCTCTCTACCCCTCAAATCTCCTACAACCTCGAACTCCCTAACCCCTCTACTTTCCTCGAACCTCCAATTCCCTCTCGCCCTCCGCAACCACCCCCCCTTGAGCTGTCACCACCCTTCCTTTAAGCTCCCCCACCACAGTCCCTTGAAGCCCATCCTTCATCCCCCTCGAACTTTCACACCGTCTCCCCCCTCCAACCTCGTCCCTATAGTACCCCTCCCGTCCCTATAGTAACCCCTCAACCCTCCCCCCTCTCCAATTTTCGTGTCATTCATCCCACCCTTATATTTCCCCCTTCAACCCCCCCTCGCCGTTTCACGAGTCGCGCCATTTTCCCCTCTGACCCCCATCACCTTGCAACATTTTCTCTTGCATTATATCAGAATGTAATAGAAACAAAAATATTTGGTATTTATTGTTTCCATCCAGGATTGAAACTAAACTATCATAATCATTTTTTTCCATCCGGATGGAAACAAAACTATTTTCGACATTTCGTTTCCATCCGGATGGAAACAAAACTTTTTTCGAGATTTTGTTTTCATTAACGTCCCTGGTTCTACCAACATTACTTTCTCATGTACCCCGATAGAACAAGATGTATACACATATATTAGATAGACATTCATGCATAAAATAGATATATACATATACGTATATTATACATATATTAAATGTATGTCAAAGTGATATTCTATCTGGGTAGTCAATAAAACCGATGTAGAAATTAAAGTTTTAGCAATGGAAAATACACAATAGTTTGCAGTGGCCGAAATCTGAAATTATTATTTCGAGTTTTAAATGTCCTTTTTTATTTGTCTAAAATTTACATGTCCAATTATTTGTTAAATTTTTATGTAACTAAAATTTAATTGTCCGATTTTAAATTTCCTATTTTTACTTGTCTGAAATTTAAATGTCCACTTTTTATTTGTCGAAAATACGGTTGTTTAAAGTTTACGTGTCCAATTTGAAATGCCAGTTTTTATTTGTTTAGTGTATATTAGTCTAAAAAATATTGTGCAAATAAAATTTATGTCCAAAATTTATATTTGCGATCAGACGTTTGCTGGAAAACGTTACCATTCTCTTCCAAGTTATAGTGGGAACTGGTACCCCTTTTGCCACACACGCCATATCTACCATATCTCCAAGATTGACTTCTAAGAGCCCCGAGTCTGGTAAGGAATGGACACTAGGCGAATCTGCAAGAAACGTTCGATATTTTAAACCGAATTTTATCATTCAAAGTGTTAAACATTTTTTACTTTACATATACGATGAAAACTTTTTACTTTATATATACTACCGTGTCTCTTGGAATTCGAAATGTATAACTTGCAACTTTTTAAATAATAAATACAAACAGTTACTTTCGAAATATTTTAATTCGAATGTGAATTGTTTGTTTCCTTATTCGTTGACAGTCGAAAACAAATACGAAATAGTTCTTTTCGCTACTTTTCACTACAGTTTCGATACAGATTTAATTGAAATTTTAATCATTTTTTTGGCCTTACACATCACTTCTATAGCGTAAACTTGTGTTACATCGCCCCAAGAAGCGGCGCGGGACGCTTTACAAACATATTCGCCGGAATCGTCCGGCTGCACTTCGGACACTTTCAAATTCCAATGATCCATCGCAAATCGATCAGGAGGTACAATTTTGTGATCGCTACTGTCTGCCAGCAATATTCCTTCCTTCCACCATCTTACTCTCGTCGGTTTGCCTGATAAAAAGCAAAGTTTCAAAATTCAAACTAAAATTTGGCTTTGCAAAATCGCTTACCGAGATTGTCAACTTGGCAGGGCAATTCCACGTTTTTGTTGACGAATGTCTTTACAGTGGTAGGCACGCTTGTAAAGTGTGTTTCTCCTTTGATTCCTACACCTGAAGTATAAAATACCCATTTTCATGAATAGTGTAAAAGTAAGTCTTATTAGGTAAGAATTATTTTGTATATTATTTTATAGTACTTTTTGTATTATATTATATACAGGTATATTATATACAGGTATAGAGTATTATAGTATAGAATACACAAGAAGAATTGTGTATTATATTATATATTTGTAATTCGACCTATCTCGTGTTAAGTCTAGCCTATTTGAAGTAATTCTCTGCTGCAAAAAATGATATCAGATTCCTATATGGGAATCCTATATAGGAAACCTATACAGGAATCCCACATGAAATTATGGTATGTAAAATCTATATAGTAATCCTACATGAGTATACCATACGAGATTCCATGTCGGGAGCAAAAAATATTTTACAATACCTAGTTTTTTCAATACAATTTGGCAACCAAGATTTTGAGGCTGTTACGCGGAGCGCGTTTACTTGAACTTTTCAACGTTCCCCTGATAGAACATCAGTTTGACATATATCTAATATGTGTATAATATACATTCATTATATGTGTATATCTATTTTATGTATGAATGTCCATCTAATATATATGTATATATATTAGATGGACTTTATACATCTTGAACAATATACATCTTGTTCTATAAACGCCAGAAGGAAAAATTTTTTCGTGTGAGTACGGGGGAATAATATAATGGGCACTTGATAAAATAGTATATTATGCAACTAGGGCAGGAATCGCCTTTCCCGCCGTGTTGCGTACGATATCTTTCACAACAAGTGCTCGGGAAACTCAATTCACCTCCCTGAAAAGTAGGAGGCAATTGACAATTTCCTTCCCGGTTTTCAAGGTGGGAAATTGAGTTTCCCATGCACGTGTGGTGAAAAAATCACTTAGCCAATTTATTGGTTGTGTTATGTGTATCAGAATATCGTCGCATCACATTCTGTTACATTTCCTTGATTAATCACACTTCTGACTTCATTCTCTACCTGCTTCTCTATTCTATTCTCAAATCTTTCTCACTCACATTACGCATGGCCATAGACGTATGGCTCTCGTGGGTTTGCGCGAACAGTAAACGAACGTTCGTTTACCGATCGTTTACTGAATAAACGAACGCTAAACGAACGGTCGTTTATCGTCTGTTTCGTGGAAAACAAACGATAAATGGACTTTTCTAGAATTCATAATTGAATATTAGGTGAATATTTGAATATTTGTATCCATATATAGATGAATATTTATTTGATCTTCTCTTTATCTCAGTTTCACCTCCCCCTTCTCCTATTCTCGCTTTACAGTCTCCTACTGAAATGTTACACCTGTTCGCATTGGCATTCATCTCCTCTTCTAGCTTCTCCCAGAATCGTTTCTCTCCCCCTCTATTATAGAAGCTCCATATACTATGCGTTTCCGTCCCTACGTTTATCGTTCTCCCTATCGCTCCCTCTAGTGCGTTCACCACTTCTCCTTCCTCCGTAATAACCCTTTTTCACTCCAATTATTATCCCACCCATTGCCCTCCCTTTTCTCTGCAGTCTTCTTGCTGCTTGTCTCTCCCACGACCACTCACTCCCGATATACCTTTTCCACTCTTCCCAATCTTTCTCTTTGGTCGATCGACTACTGACTAGACCCCATCAGTCTGCACTCCGCGTGAGGCGGGACCCGACTGGCAGTGAACCGCCGTGCACGCTCGCTTATATAGTCTCGGACGCACCGGCTCCGCGCATCCCCATGGACTTCCCTCGCTGTTTTGAGGGAGGGAAATCAAATTTCCTTCACACGTGTTGTAAAAAATGGATTCATTAATCGAGCACGTTTCGAGTTTTATTTCTCATTGAATCTGAAATTCAATTCCAGTTCAAGTCAACTTACTTGATGTAGTTTTGACATTGAATCGTTCACATCAAATCAATCTGGAATCGAGCATGAATCGACGTCGATTTGATATTGTGCCGTCGACCTGGAATCGAGCTGCAGTTAAGCTCGAATTGAATCAACATCGAATTATCGATGTTCTTTCGATTTCGCTCCGACTGACATTTAGGCGTCGAGTCAATACTGATTGCAAAGTTTCTCGTTATTGAATCGATGTTGATTTGACTAAAATGTTGTCATCGAATCAATGTCGATTCAATTATCGTGTGCTATTAGGGCCCCCACGATCTATCATTCTCTATATATATCCTTGAGCCTTTCAATTCCTTTTGTTTCTCATCACTACTTGTTTGTCTTCCCACCTTTTTATCCTTACGCACACCATTTTCTTTTTTCCTCCATTTAGTTCCCTTAAACTCTCAATATCCTCCACCAAGACATCTATACCGAACACCTCCTTCCACCACTGCAACACTTTCTTGTTACGTACTCCTGCTCCATAATCCCACCCGAAAATCACTAAACCGCTCCTTCTTTCCTCCATTTCTACTTCATTTTTCCACTTTTCCAGTATTTCCAGCGTCTCTTCGTCTTCCTTTGTCATTCTCCTATCCCCTTTTGCCCCATCCCCCTCTCCTGTTTTCCCAATCATTACTCGAGCTCTCACTTCAACACGCTTAACCTTCCTTGGTTTTCTACCCTCTCCTTTTCTATTTTTCCTTCCAGCAGCTTGAATTTTTCTTCCATCCACTGATCCCTCTTCTCAAACTCCTCACGCAGCGAGTCGAGATTCTTTTTCAGCCTTTTTATCTGTTCCTCCAATTTTTCCTCCACTCTTTTAAAACCCTCCCCCATTTTCCTCATTGATACCTCCCACCCTTCTACCTCATTCCCCTTTTCTTCCTCTCTCGCTCTAACTCATCTCATTTCCTCTTTGCAAATACCCTTATATCTGGAGAAGAGTTCGCTCTCACCCAATGAAGGCCTTCGACGGTCTGCCCCTTATCAATGAGCTCCCTCTCGAGCCGGCCGTCAGTAGCCCTTCTCCCGAAAGGCTCGCTTGACTAGCGTCGTCGTCCCGTTTCTCGCCCTGATATTTGCACAAATATATACAGGACAGATGCGCAAAAACTACATATTTATAAACAAATCTTTCAAGGTTATTAAAAAAATTAACAGAACATATATGTTTTCAACACTGAGAGAAAAAGCCCAAACCATATATCTTTTCAACACTCGGAGGAAAAGCCCACATTTCCGCACGTCAGGGCTTTTGTTTGCAAATATTAATAAAATTCTATAATTAAGTCATAAATAATTAATATTTACACTAAAAAGAATGCACAATTAATGACAAAAATAAATAATGATACAACTGCACATTATTTTTCTAAAATGTGCTAGAATATATAATTTGCTACCTTCAGCTCCATTTAAAAAATGTTACGGTAAGTTACGGATTATTACAGATATTTACGGACATCACATTTGAATAAGGCTCTCCTTAAAGTAAGCAAATTTAATGTAAGTTGCAAATGGCACTCTCGGCGGACGACCGCCGAGAGTGCCACATCATCGCGCGAACTACGGCGCCGAGGTCAGCTAGGGTGGAGGACCGAGTGGAAGGGAGAAGACGTAGCTTCTTTATATGCAGCGAGCGCTGGGCGCTCGCTCTCTGTCAGCAGCATAATTCCGAGAAGCGAAATCGGAGGAGCGGCCGGATGGATCCAAGATAATCGCGAGCTCTCGTCCCCACGACCCAGGCCTAAGCCAGCGTTTTATTGTAATTCGTATTTTTAGTAATGTAAATTTTTGGGGTTCTGAGTCTTTGCGTCGGGGAATAGTAGTTTCGCTCGGCGGAGGACGGTCGCGCTTTTGATTGTTGATTTTATTCGGAAATTTTATTTAAACATTTGCGTACGGAAGGATTTGTTATATTTAATTATTATTTTTGCCCATTTTTCTGTTCAAAGTTGTATTTCATGAAATTCGAAGCGTGAATTCCTTTTCGCTTTAAATTGGGCATTTGTGCCGATTTATTCGACTTTATTTTCACGCGACAAAGTTATTGTTTACGCGCAAGCCACGCGCCTTAGCTTTGATACGCGCTGATTGCAATCTCGCGGGATTAGCTTAGTA
>JABFPB010005878.1:0-12729 GCA_022817645.1 Ceratoteleas bidentatus
TCATCTACTAGCAGACATAATTTTATATATTAATGACAAATTTACCCACCGGCGGCACTTTTAACTGAAGTTCTTACGTTTGTAACGAAAAAATTAAAAAAAAACTGAATGTATCATATATGATACAATGGGGACTTAAGGGTTAAACATAAATGTTCGTCTGAACAACCATTTTTAATCCAGATTGAATCAAAGAAAAGTTGATTTCGAAAATGTAGTTTGAAAATAATTTTGCTGAAATGTATTGACAGATTAAGGTACCTTCAACAATTTGAATGTAAACCAAATTCATCGGGACTTTTTTCTTAAGAAGTATGCAGGGTCGAGCCATTAATAGGGTTGGAGATCATACATATATGCACATACAGTACCAGTTTGTTTGCACAATAATAGGACTACAGGTAAGGTAAATATTTCAGTGGCTGACAGGCTAGTAGACGACATGTCCAAGTCTTTGACAGTCAATAAAATTCAATATTTACAGTAATGTATGCATGAAAGTTGTTTTTAACCTTGCGCAAACCATTAAAGAATAAGTAAAATAACAAATCTTGTAGTATCAACTGATTTAATTAATATTTTCTTCCGAAAAACCACTTCAGGTGTCAAAGTCTGCGACACTGTCAACCACTGGTACATTTACCTTATAACAAAATGGCCGTCTGAAGCTTGTATTTTTTCAAATATTTTTCGATGAGGTAAGGAGTCTCGCTCTGTATTTCGGGCACTAAGAAGAAATACATATCTTTTTAATGAATAATTCAAGTATTTATGATTTAGAACTGCTTTTTACATGGTCGCATTGACCAATTTTGAAACAGGGCTCAGTAATTCAATCAGCTCATTATAATTCGACATTTCGCATCATTATGAGAGTTTTCATTCATTCTGAACAACTTCCTATGCACACTGAAACTGTTTCTTTAGTTCATATGTTGAATTAAACATTTTTAATATAAAAAGAATTTTTATCGAGGTATAAAACATGCAATATTTTATGCAATATTTTATAAAATCTAAACCTTATCTCTATTTACGACTGGACTCCTTCATAATCTACACTTTTTGCATTAGACTTTTGTATTCCTCCCAACAGTTATCCGACATGAACACAAATAAATTTCTGGAATTCTCATATTCACAAAAACCTTAAGAATACCTTATTTGAATTGTTGAATCCAATAAACCGAATCATTCATCTACATCAATGTATTTAAATGTTAGCATTCTTGCCTCTCAGACTGCCAATATCCGCGAGGGGGTGCTACACCCGTTTGATTGCCCGAAGCTCTTTACGGAAGGTCCGGTAATTAGATTCCGCTATTAGCTTATTATTTCTGGCGACGTCAGATCGCATTGGGAATATTCATTTGCGCTGCGCAACTGAGTTTCGCAATTTGCGATATGTCAATATTGGAAGGGTCGATTGGACTCCTTGAGATGTTTATCAGAGAGTTCGAAGGGCTCTTTGGCGAACGTGACGGCAGTTTTTTATATCTGAAGTGCACTCACATTTTCAATTAAACATATATAATGCGAGGGAACATTGTGACGTATCGGTTCGCGATTTGGCTCACGATTCGCTGAAATTGATTGAAATTGAAACGAGCGCTGGAAGAGAATTATGCAAAAGTAATGTATCAGTCGAAATGACGTGGATGAAAAAGTGAAGGCCCGTTCGGAAAAAAGATTACGCGAAGTTGTAATTTGCCTTTTGCGAGTGCAGATCTTTTTGAGTCCGAATCCGTTTGATGAGTTTTCGAGGAGGGAACTTGTAAAAGCTTCCCATTGATGAAGAAACGAATGCCTGATGGAGGATTAGTACTTTAAAATCGATTTTTGAGAATCTAATTTCTCCGTTGCAAGAAAATAATATTTATCGGCGGTGTTTTGCGAAAACACCGCCAACGTTAAAGTTCATATCGCCCCGCAAGCGAATAAATTATCCGAAAAACTGGAGCGGGAAACAGGAGCGCGAAATTGAATGGCGGTCAAAATTGTAACTTTGCTTGCGCGTCCGAACGTGGCTCTCAATCAACGTTAAATATTCTCTAATAATCGCAGACGACTGTTCGCCGAAAAGTGCATGCATATTCAAATGCAGCGGAATGCGCGATAAACATAAACACGTGAATATTCAAATACGAATCGCATCGGCCTTTTTTCGCGCCGTTATTTATTCCGTTCACTTTGTTTTACGGCGCGAAAATTATGCGTCTTTATACGTGTTTTACCTCCGAGCTTTTAAGTTATTAGAACTCGACGTTTTTGACAGTGACGGAAGGTATTCATAAAAATGATAGATACCAACGGCGTCGCGGAATTCGTTTCACTCAAAATGTCAGCGGAATGTTTTCAGAGCCGCTGAAATACGACGGTCATTTCACTTTTGTCGTCCTTATAAAAATAACCATCATTTAAACAACTGCGAATTCAATACAACAAAAAAAGCCGCGTCACAAAAAGAGCCAGGTTCAGCCACTAATGACGCGTCCGGAGAAACTTGGAGTTAAGTCCCGAAATGTAATATCCAATTTAAGTTGAGCCGCGAGAAACGGCGACGGACAATCGAATTGTTTTTCCGACTCGTTTATTATCGCATTGAACGAGCCGCACAATAAAGTCGCCCTCGAAAGCGCATCGAAAGCTCGTAATGAAAACGCAATTTATAAAATGCGATGAAAGCGACTTTGACTGTCCATACATCACGCTGAAAGGAAAACTTTTTATCAGCGCGCGCCACGAACAGAAACGGACTTTCTTCGACTCGACGGGCATGTTGCAAAGTTTGCATTTATTTGTTCGCCATCGAGATACGACGCGCATTGTGCTTTCTTCTGTCGGACACCTAATGAGACTCCTTATTTCCGCGTTCCCCATCGGCACCGCCCATGTGCTCTATCGCGCGGTTATGGCTCTGTTTTTGCCGCGTCCCGACCAACCGCCATCTGTTAAGCCGCGTCCAACGAGTGGCCGCGCAAGTCATCGCAACAGAAGCACCAGCAGAATTTCAGCGGACATAATTACGCAAAGTGGAAAATTAATTTCCCGGCGCGCGACCCGTAAAGCGATATTTATTTTCCGTTACAAAGCGTCGCGCAATTGCCGGGCAAAAAGTGGCGGCACTATGTCGACGCAATTCCCCGCCTGATTGGGAGCTGACGGCAAGTGATAGCGGATGATTGATCCGTTAGGATGGGGAAACGGGAAGAAGAGATTTCCAGGATAAATGGATGTATATGTGGAAGGTGTATGTATGTTCATATCTGTGGCACATATGTAGTATGTATGGACGAAAAGAAACTTTAGTTTGTACCAGGTAAATATTTACATATTCCAAGTAAATTCAACTTACACTGAGAGAAATGTATTGAATCCGTTACTAGAACAATGTGACAAAATATATTTCCCATTAACATTTCCATTTTCATTTTATTAACACTATATAAATAGATGGCTTATAATGAAATGTAAAGGTTTACTTTTGAAACGTTGTTTTAAGTGACCTAATTAGGTTTTCCTCAAAACTACAGTTACTTCGGTATATATGGGCCATATAAGGACATATATGCCTGCCATAAGTGGTCCATATATAATTTTTTCCTTCATTTATAACTACCAATTCCGAAATCATTTTCGAGGATGTCGGTTATTTCACAGTCTTGAATTGATAAACGTAGACCCAGTTTTAAAATGACGTTTTAGCGATAAAACTGTTACTCGCAAACGAATCCTCTTAGGACCGAACGAACGCGAATGTGATAAACCGCGTTTTCATAGCACGGTGGCAAGTGCGATTATTTCTTTCCAAAGTCAATTCGGCCCAACCGTGGATACCGTCGAAAACTGTTCCGGACTCTAATGCGCTTTCATTTCTAATTGACAGAACGACGGGCAATAAGCGTTCCTCGATGAAAAATGGCGCTGAATTATTCAAAAAGTGGCATTATAATTGATAAGTGTGGCGTCCGCGTCGCAATTTGTAAGCGCCCGCGATAAAGATATCGATTGTGTCATTCCGTCGATAAGTACGCAGATAAGCGCGTAAGTTTATTGCACTCGTAATAGAATTAGTTTGCGCTTCAGCCCAAATAATCCAATTACGCCCCAGATGTCGCGATCGTTATCTTAATCCCATTACCCGTGGTAAATGTAATTCGTGTTTAAGAACACAGTCCGATGTAATTGAATTGACAAAAAGCGCGGTACTTTCGGCAAAAAGGTCGCGATCGTTGGCGGAGCCAAGTCAACTTGGCTCGGACTTTCGCAGAACGTTATTGACGCCGCGTGTTTTTCGTTTTAATTTCATTTTTATTAACACCGCAGTAACCCGCGAGAACTTTCGGCCGACGATCGTACGCGAGACGCTCTGCCAATAAGAGCAAACGAGCGTTTTAGTGGCGGGCAGAAATATCGCGGCAATAAAGAAAATATTCACGGCTCACGATAAGGACATAAATAGCCCATAAATCGCCGTTACGGGCTCGCGTTTCTTTGTTTTAACGACGCCAATTCCGTCCGAACGGCACGGCCGTTTCGTTATCCCGGCTTTTGACGTTACGTGGGAAACGACGAGTCATGCTCGAAAATTGGCCACTCCGAGCTAATCAGACGACCGAAAATTCTTATCGCCGATCAAACGGCAAAGACGCCCGGCTCGTTTGATGCACGATTACTTTGTATGGAAACGCGGCTACGCTTCGATAGAGCGCGCTAATCGCGCATCCGCATTAAGCGCCCATTTTTCCGGCGCAACTCCCCGCGGAATTGAACCGTCTTATCGGCCGTCTTGATACGTTTAACAGGATTACGCTGTTCATCGCGAGCTGGCAAAAAGTCGACGAAATCGCGGGACAAAACCCGAGGCCGCTTTCAATCGCGATCAGGAAGTTCTGGCATGAGCTGATAAATAATTAGTGTTTTGAAAAAATGTGTGATGTAAAAGAGTATATTTTGCTAGGAGTGGCACACTTTGTGCCACTCCTAGCAAAATGATTCAGGCACTAGTTTTCGAAAAAAACTGCTTAAAATTTACAAAAAGGTACATTAAGAAAAAGGGAAGTACAGTTTTCTTGAAAGGAGACGGAGCCAGTATGGGTAACTGTGATACTGTTTGTTTTTTGTATAGAAATTTAGGTACTGTTTTTTTTTTTTTGTTTACAAATTTGGCTACTGTTTGTTTTTTTTGTATACAAACCCGATTTGCATAAAAAATTGCCCATTAAATTTGAATTGTTTATATATTTTATGACTTGTGGGTTGCAAATCCCCTTGATCAGTTCCAAAAATTGTTTTTGTTAAAAATTGATAATGACAATAACGAGAATAAGAATATAATCAAAAGAAAATAATATCAAATAAAATAAAATACAAACAATTAATAAAATTACAGTAAAATTCAACAGAATTTTATTGATATTTAAAATACATTTAAATAAACTTTTCATTTGTACAATCACGATAAATGAATTTGAATAATTATGATTTAAATTTCATAATTAATAATTCTTTTCCTCAACCTTCTATAGGTAAGTATAAGTTAGGCTCTCCCTTTCATCAAAAATTGATTGGCAACATATATTGTAAATACAAATTCATCATAAACCCGATCGTGCCGACACCTTAATCCTGCATATCGCGGCGCGAATTTGCTGATTTCTTTGCCTACCGTGAAAAAAAGTTCGATTCACCATGCGTTCATTCCGTTCGAACACATACGCGGTTTAACGCTGAGCCGTAAAAAGCATCAAGTCGGCAGCGTCGACGCAGGATAAAGTCACTTAACTGATGAAGACTGTTTTCTTGCGCACCGGCGTCACAAATAAATGCCACGTGTAATATGTGCTTTTATTGCACGGAGAAAAAGGTTCAGCTCGTAAAAATTTCGCGCCGTTACGCGCGGCGAAAAACGGCGGAAAATGATTGGATTATGAGCGGCCGTTTTTTCGCCGTTAAACGCGGTTCATCCAATTTGCCCGAAGGCCCTTAAATTCGGCGATCGATTGGAGACGCGCCCGAGCGAAGGGAGCGGCGGATTAAAAAATGTAGCGCCGAAATTGTCCGTTCACGAATGCTCGAATTCGCGCGTCGAGCTCGTTCAACTTTTTTGATTAATGCACTCCTGGTGGCAGTGCACTCTTCAACCGAAAAACCTGGCCGAGCGTTATTTTCACGAATTCATTAAAACGCGGGATAAATCATCGTCTAATGTCGCTTCGTTTATTTAACTTGCAAAATCACCGGTGAATAATGCATCCGCCCCTCGTTAAGTCTCGATCCCGAATCGATTTCTGCGTTTGTTTATGAACGCGTTGTTATTTCGCGCCATGAAACATCGTTCTTTTTCGACACTGAGAAAAATGATCGGACGTTTCAGTCAAACTAACTACTCGATTAGATGATAGTGATGTGTCTGACAAGATCCCCCGGTTTAAAGGTAATTCCAAAATACCTAAATGAGATAATTTTTGTAAAAATAAATATCTCAATAAATTGCCCATTATTCAATAAGTAAAACAAAACACACCCTGTAAGAATATTTATTCTTATAGTAATCGGATATTATATTTAGCATGATTTATGAAATTCTGCCAATCACCAATTCTTCAGCTTTCTGAAAACATGTGCATTTTTAAGTCTTTGATGTCTTTGTCTCAAACTGAAAATTTCGCAAAGACTCGTCATTTTTGAGTCCACAATTGGACTGGGAGATTAGCTGAAATTTTTCCGAATCTCTGCATCTTTGCTAATCGTGAAACAACACAACCAAGAAAACGTCCAGTCACGTCGTTTCCTTTTGATTCATACCGGACTAACAGGCCATTTATCGTTGGTGACAATGCCCCACAAGTTGGCGCGAAACGAACGCAATTTAAAAACGTGGTCCGAAAAACAACCTGCTGCCGTTTTTAACTAATATAACTGAGAGACGAGCGCGAACGGTAACGCGCGTAATTGAAAAAATCGATTAAATTTTTCGGCTTTGTCGTGTCGACAGCAACTCGTTCCGTCCGGATGGGAATTCACCGCGAAATAAACACTGAAGTCGATTTCGGTGGCGAATCAGTCGACGCCGAATTTTGTCGAGTTTGAATTAATTAGCGGATCCGCGAGGCGCGCTTATTAGAATTTATCACCGCGGTATATGTGACAGCGTTGTTCCAAAAACACGACTAATTGCGAAAGAATACGGCTGCGAACGCGCAGTTTTCCGCGCGCGGAATAAAAAAGGGCTTTTCTATTTCATTATGACGAACGCTTTTCAAGTTTAATGCATACACAGTTAACGACCGCGCTTGTCGCGCAGTCGTGGTTATAAACACATTATGCTCAACGAAAGTCGCTCGCGGAGGTGTAAGCTCGCACTTAAACGAGTTGAAAGTAATTGAAAGTAATTGAGCTTACGCCGACTGGCTGAACGTTGTCGAAAACAGGCCAATCGACCCCGAAATTGAAGTATGTCGAAATGAACGTACGTTGCGAGAAATGGGATCGTTTCCGAAGTTTTAGCTGTTGGTTTGGTGGAGATGTTTTTAGCATGCTGGAAGAATAGCGTAAAATACCTTTCTTTTTCAGTATAATAAACAGAATGCAATTTTAAAGATGTAAATATTTATATCCGTATTATCTAAATCATGCGGATATAAATTATGCTCAGTAATTGTAATGTATAAAATTTATTGTAGAAAACAATTAATTTATACTTGTAGAAAACAAATTAATACTACACAAAATTAACGGAAAAAAACATTTGAACCGAAGATACTGCATTGACACTTTAGCGTGACAGTTTTCGACTGACGCGAATTCGACACTTGTTTCTTCCTGGCTATACTTCGCCAGCCGTTGAAATAACAACGGAAGGTGATCGATGATTTTTGCACGAACTTTGTCGCCGCAAGAAAGCACACTTTTGGGTTTTACCTCGGCGTTTAATTCAATTTATTGAGTAGCCCAGTTGTTTGACCTGGTTCCGCTTCGCGGACTTACTCGAAACTTCATGTTCTTCGAAGCTTTCGTTGTTTGCCGCAAATTATCTGCGCGCCGAATAAAAAATGCAACAGTCCCATATAGAAAACAACAATCGGCCCAATGTTGGCCCAGATTGTCGATTATCGGTCCAAGGTTGGTATGAAACGCGATATATTTCAAAGACAGAAAATATTTTGATAAATATTAGTAAACATATTAGTAAACTTACCATAAATTAGTTTTTGTAAATTTGGTAAAGTGTAGTTGTTGTAATGTTTGGTAAATTGTCCGTTTTATTAAACGTTTCGTTAATTTGCCCAAATTTAATTAAATATTTGTATTACTGGGAATGTTGAGCATAACGTCTCCCATTACAGTGCAATAACATCTCCACTGACCCGAAACCATTCTGTGAATAAGCAGTTGATGCGCGATATATGCACAATTAATCGCAAAAATGACGCGAAATTGACTCGGGAAACAGAATGGTCGCAAACAACGCGCCGATATCGCCGACAATATTTAACCGTACGCGTTTGGTCGGCGTCGCGCATTTTTACCGTCCCCGTTCGACGTCGCGAGAAGCAATTCGAGCGATTGAACCTTCGACGCGACCGAATCTATTTCGTCGTATGTAAAACACTTTTGCGCAACGTTTATATTACTCGGAAATAAATCGTAAAAAGCGAACACCCTTTTCCCACGGGAATCAGCGTGATCTGGACGCGCGCTAGTTAAAGAGAGACCGCAGTAAAAAATGACCGAATTTCGTACAAAAAGAAAAAAAAAGAAATTGTATGATTGGTATTTAGGTTCAAAATATTTTAAATTAATAAATAATATAAAAGTATTTAAATTAAAAAATCTAAATTTAGGGCTATATACTGGAAAAATGTTAATCGATTTTGGGAAAAATTGTTTACTAGACCGATTTACTCAGCCAAACGATCTCTTTATTCCACTGTTGAAAATAACTGAAAGCACCGTTTTCGACACTGAATCCCCTTAATATTCTCTCTTTCGATCTCACATTTGAATTCCACATGGGCCTCCTTTAATGCCGCCTGTTTAAAGCAACAAGCGCGCCCTCGCAAGAAAACCGGAAGAATCTCCCAGTCCGCGGCGTAATAACAAAGTTCCCGTTGGGTTTATCGCGGATTCGTTCGCCCGAACCAAGTAAACCGAAACATATTTTCAGTTCCCCAACTAATCCGAGTTGCGCGCGGTCGAGCGATGACGCTTAAACTTTTCCGATTTAGCCACTAAACCGGCGCAAACTCGGCCGTGATTATTGTCCTCCGGGCATGTTTCGCGCGGCCATAAAAATTCCGGGTCACAGTGTCCGCATCGAACGCGGCCGATCAATCGAGATTAAGGGCCGCCCCTGCGCTGTTTTATTTCACCCGCCCCGTCATTCAGGCGACGGACAATCACGACGAGAGCTCGCTGCGCCCAATCTCCTTCTAACTTTTTCGATTAAAGCTATCACCGACGGCGTAAATATCCCGGGTAACTGGCCGCCTGTTTTTCAAATGCAGACTTGGCCGCGAGGAGTCGGCGTTTAAGATAGTTTCCTTATGAAGGGCCGTGTATTTAGGGGGCCTATTCAGAGGATATTCAGATTATTTCAAGAAGGTTCTTAATAAATTTATAACTGAAAATGAAAACATGCTTGTTAGGAAATTGTTAGCTTTTATATAATTTTGATGATAAAATGATTTATGTTTTATAGTCGATTTTGATGGTTCAATTCTTAGTGAGATCTGCCAAATCGTTTTTTAAAATTTAAAAACAACAATACAATAATTTATCGAGTATTTATTAATGTGTATTTACTCATTATTTAATAATATGTAATTAAAGTTTCATTGAGTTATTCGAATTAATAATTCAATGAAATTTTAAATTTGATAATGTTACTATTTAATTGTGTAAATTCTCAAGAAATCCCCTACCTAGAAGTCAGTATATTCGCCTCTGAAGTTTGAAGCAAACACATAGATAATATATCTAAAAGTAACATTTTTTCATACAATTTCGCCACAAAATATCTCGACTTCTGTATGGACGAATTGCTTGACAATTTTGGAAATTAAATGGTAGTCTAATCACAATCCTTATTTAAAATTTCATAAAATACACACTATCTCGACTTAATAGAGGAGCTACGTTAACCGCTGGCAAATCGTATGACCCAAACCCGCTTTCTTATTCATGTTTGCGATCGCGGATTTAAGCGGTTTAGCGCTTCGCTTTGAACCTTTTATCTCGCCATTTTTTGCTCGGCGTATGGAAGCGCGGAAATATGAGTATGGAAATGCGCTAGAGTATGACCGAGAACACGGAGGGGCGAAAGTGGCCGGGATAAGGGTCGGCCGGGCGCGCTTTGACCGCTGAGGGTTTTATTCGACGAAACGACTGCCGCGCTACGACAAAAACGGCATTAGCGGCGCTCGAGTGGTAATCGAATGGAACTTTGGCTGCAACAGTTCTGACGTCAGTAATTAAGTGGGTCGCAGGGTAATTATAACGTGACCGGGTCACGGTGTCATTAACTGACCGAAACGTTTCAGTTGACGAATGAAACGACGGACTTGAAGTGCGTGGAACCATGCACGCTTGAATTGGCCGTTTAACGTGGATCGTGTGGAGTTTGAACGAAATTATGTCGAGTTTTCGAGTGTAACTGAACGAAATAGTTTGGTGCTTCAATTATTCACTGCCAATTGAAACTGTAAAACTGTGCAAAACTGAATCTATTATGTGGACTTTAAGACTTTCCATTGGGATATACTCAAAGTAAAACAATTGTACGTGAATTAAAAAAATGTGAACTCGTTCTATAAAGAAATTAATATTACTATATCATCTACGAAAAATTCTTCGAAGTTGATAACAGCAATAATTTTTCCAACTAAGACACATTACGTTCCATTTACGCCAAGTTATGGTAAAATTTACTGTAAATCGAATACCGAATAAAATGAAATAATACGAAGCAATATTTTATTCAAGATTTCATAAGATTTTAAAGAACAACTTGTTATACAAAAAGTGTACTTTTCAATCGGAACAATTCTATCCAAATTGTCATCCACTTCATCCCAGCATGTGTGTCCAACCGCACAAAAAGCATGTGAAACCAAATAAAGCTTCCATCTATTTAGACACTTTTCATCCGAAATTCATCGAATGAAAAGCCTTCAATCGAATCAATCACCGTGACTCCAAATATGCCCACTATCGCACCAGGAACGCGCGTCGCAAAAACCTTTTCCCTGCGAATGCTGAAAGGATAAATCAAATCGCGAAAAAAGCCCCGCCGTTTAACCAACTGTAACAATGTTCAGCCCACTCGGGCGTCTTATCTGCCGGCCTGCCGCGCGTAGATGTTATCGCTTGCAACAAATGATACAACAAATGTGATCAGCATCGCCACGCGGCCACACATAATTCATGCAATCCCAGATTGATAACCCTTTAATATCCCGCGCCGGCTGTGCATTTTTCCGCTGCCTTTTGTAACACCGTGCAACATAGGCCCGAGATGAGATGCTGAATCGGCTCAACCGAAGCGACGCGAGCGCATTTGTTCGCGTCTTAAGATGCGGGGCCCGATGCGCGACACTGACAGTCTGGCATTGATTAAGCAAATCCCCGTCGGATCAAAGTCGCCCCGCGATGTGGGTCACTCCTTCCCACCCGGCGGAATTTCGTCCCCTGAATTCCGAGGCCGCAATTTAATCGCGCGCATCTCGAGTTTCGCCCCGGAAGAATTCGGCCCAATCAAGTCGCCGGATTGTCTAGCGTGTGTGCGTATATATAATAATGAATTCATGGGTCGCGCCAAGGTGCAAACACTGGCCGGCTCCGCGGAGCGTGTAAACTTAATTTTCATAAACCATCTCCGCTGACACGTAGAATGCAGTGGCATTTAACCCGGTGCGCGAGCTGTCCGGGGATTACCATCGGACATTAAAAATGCCGACTCTACCGTTGCATCTCCGACTTGTATAACACTCGTTAAATGCGCCGGGGAATGTTGATGTAACACGGAAACATTCGCGGCCGCACAAAGATCGCGCTCGCGCGCGCGCAGATGCTGTTCGGACTTCATAAACACCTAGTCATCGCGGGGGCGCGGGGTGTCCGCGCAACAACGCGGTCCGACCTCCCAGCGCGCGTTTCGGATCGTCGCGCTAATAGCGCGTTGCGCAAAAAGGCCCATTATGCCGCGTGAATTATTCATCGGGACGAATTCGCGGGCATTTTTGCGCGGGGTTCTTGTGTTTCTGTCTTGAGGGTTACGGGGCCTGTTTGGCGGAGGATCGGTGAATTAGTCATGACTAATCGGGAAAATGTTAAACAGGAACGTCGATCGGTGACCGTTCTGGTCCGTTATTTGTTCGAAATGTCAGGGCGGGTAAAATTGTGTGTAGTTTTTAATAGGTTCCTGCGAGGAAAAAAATAAATCTGCATTCTGGGTCCAGATTCGTTTTAGTCTGGATATAGTTTGGAATGTCTCCTGACCCAGACCATATCCAGACTAAAAAGAGTCTGGTTGTAGTTTGATTATTGTAGATTAATTTTTTCGAGGGTTTTGAAGGTTTTGAAGAAATGGCAATTTTGAATACATCATTATGAAAACATTCCTTTCATTACACTGAGAAAACGAGATTGGGCAATCACGATGGCTAAATTCGAGATGGTAAAGTTTCACTATTTAAATAGCGAAATCCACGTTTCGCTATTTCGAAT
>JABFPB010005879.1:0-12718 GCA_022817645.1 Ceratoteleas bidentatus
AGCGTGGTGCGCGGCAGCGCCTCGCTTGGGGTGTCCAGGTCGATCAAGTCCGACATGGCTATCTAGCCAACAAAAGCGGCTGCGTTAGGATGTTATAGCAAAATGCAATTATTAAATAATTTAATATTCACGGAGGCTTCCGCGGTCGGATTTATCATTATCTTGGCTATCCGGGTGATGCCGCGTCAATTTGTCAATTTCGTCGACGTTTCGGCCATCCTGTCGTGGCCTTCCTCAAGACTTACATGGAACTGATACCGCATTGTGAAAGGTGTTGTGTTTATGTAGAGATTCACTAATGGGTTATTGAACCCATTAGTGGATATTAAAGAATTTGTTTGTTTTATTTTTATTTATTTTTTTTCATTTCTTTATTCAAAAGTTCAGCGGTGAAAACACCATTATAGAACTACCAATCAACAATTATATACATGAATGTTATACTACGGTATGTGAGATCTCAACAGAGTCTGTCACTATGAGGGCCAACCTTACGATTGAATTAGAATAAATCGACCGTGTTGGCATTACGGAAAAGAAATTCGTTAGCTCTAATGGACATTTTATACAGGCTGGATTTTACAATATATTTGTAATTTGAGGGAGACGTAGAGAACAGTAGGAAACTGAGTATAAAGTTGTGTTTAGAAGGTATATTTACGATAATTGCTAACGAAGTATGATAGGTGTCTATAGGAAATACATTATCCGGTTCTTCATAAACTTCACAATCCAGATTCGTTAACACTAGATCTAACAGACGACCAATACTATTCCTGACTAGATTTAATTGTGATAGATCATAAAAACCTGCAAAGTTGAGAAGAGATTGAGTCTTTCGATCAGCCATGTGGCTTATCAGATAATCCGAGTAATTGGAAATATTAATATTCGAACAGAATATTCGAATCTCAAAGAACACTAAGTTGAGGCACTAAAATGTTAGGGGGTATATACAAGGTAATTAAATAAAATTTAGTTGGATTAATGGTGACTTTCACGGCTACGAGATACATCGTTTAAATCAAAATGAATTCTTTGAATCATAAGCTTTCCGAAACTGTAATAAAAATCAGGGCTTACGGGCCTAATTTTCAAGAAAAATGACTTCAAAGTATGCCTCGTAAGCAACTACTTTACATAGGCTCTTATGGAGTAGGGTAGGTTGTTGGCTACTTTTATTAAAAAATATACCACACAAAGTATTAAGATATTGTCGAAAAACTGATATATTATAGAGAAAGCTTTGTAGAATACGTTACTGTAAAGAAAAAATATTGTTACGGGATAAATAAAAGAAATATTCCAATGTAAATGTACAATTCGCAATTGCTCACAATGTGTTAGACAGAGACAGAAACAGTACGACTTGGGTCAAATTGTTACTAATGTTGCACTTTACCCTGGTAAATAAATAAACAAAATGAACTACTGAACTTAATGAGACACGAAAAATCGAATTCTTGAAGTATCCTACAGTTTTTGCCGAATTATTTGAATTTTAACATATTTTACTATTTAGTTGCTAATTTGACTGCTATAACACTCCTAATTGCGCGCTAAAAAACGTCGAATCTTGGGATTTGGCCGGGCCTATGATTTCGAGCCACACAATCGTCTGTCCCATTAATCAGGCTGTCCCGGCGATAACACCCACGCGCTTTTCAGCGGCGCGAATTCGCTTCGCTATTTCACGCTTCAATCCGCTCAGCAGTCACACTTATCTCAGCCAGACCTTGGTTTCTCAATAGAGTATCAATAAAGCAAATCGCATTCGAACGCTCAATTAATTAGATCAGATAGAAAGTCTGTTCCACGCGCGCCATCGATAGCAAAGAACAAACGTAACAGTCCAGATAGCAGACTCGGCTATTTCGGGCCGATTACGCGTCTTTTGCTTCGCATTCGGGTGCGGGAAGCGGCGGCTTTGGTTTTAAGAAAGTTGGGGTTTTGAATTTCGCGCCTTTGGGACAGGCAGCGCCACTTTTTTTGGCGCGGAAAGAGTGTCAGTTGGGGTGTGGATGGATGGGCGATAGTGGCGCCACCAAAGTGGGAAAAATTATATGTTAAGTTAATATTCAAGTCAGCGGATTGATTCACTTCGTTTCGTGATAGATTGAACATTAATAGTAGGTTAGCCTGACAGCTGTGAAATTGCTTTGACATAGAAATAGTATTGATCGAACATATTTTGGTCGACATTGTTTTTTATGATGTGGATTATATGTTATTTTTTACCACTGCAGCTGCGTCTGCATTTTCTTTGGTTCATATGACGTTTGTGTCTAGGGTTAGAAGTGGGATTTTTTTTTCAGGTAGTTCTTTTCAAGTTTGCAACGGAGATAGAATCTTTTGTTATGAAAATAATTGTAATAATTGTTGAATCACAAGAGAATCTGCACTTATGATTTTTTAATGAGGAAGGAAAAAACTATCTAGCTTCTTTACAACAGGCTTTTAATTATAACGAGGATGCTGTCCGAAATTGTATTTGGCAAAAATGTAATATCTAAGCTGAAGTTTATAAAACTCATATGTGTGAAAGATATAGGTGATCCTGGTGAGAGGATCGAAGAACAGTTACTAAACCTGTATTAGCACAGGCAAAAATAAAAAAAAACATTAATCGTGGTTTACCAGTGCAAAAAATAGACTATCACAGCATTGGAATCAATGATGAATCAGCGATCTCTATACTCCGATTCGATGTGATAATCATAGACAGTATTGAATTCAAGACTCTTACAAAAAAATCTTAGAAACTGACGTGGAGTTCCACTGCCATTTGACAGTGAAAGTATAAAGTAGCAGTTTACCTACTCTGATTTCAAATAAACATTGTTTATTTTTACTTTGAAATTGTTAGTGAAATTGTAAGATGAAATTTCCTTACAGTTTGCTGCAATTTTTTTTCATCTTATTAAATTTTCTAAAACAGAATGGTCAACTGAACTATAGACGGCGGTGTTTTTTAGTACGGGACCTAAATATATTGTTTTGCACATTATTAAAGATCCCCAATCATTTTAAAGGATCACGATTTAGATCACGAAACTGGAATCCATTCCAGTTTCTCCTTCTTTTTAAAATTGTCCCTTTAGATATCTTCATTTGAAATTCTCATTCTCAAACCACTTTATTATAGTCCTAAAACACGGTACCATCCCTCTGTTTCATTTTGACCCGTAAAATCTGTTGGCGGCTCTATAAACGTAATAAAAATATCGAATTTAAAAATTATTTTTTTATTGACTAAACATTTGTGTCAATTAAAATTAACAAAATCGTGAACGTGCAATATATAAAGTTTTTTACTGCAAAGTTGAGGTACTTCACGCTAACATTATAAGAAATAAACGAATTTGATTGTTAAAAATACTGCTTTTCCTATTTATAGAACCATTAAGACCCAATTAAAACCTTATATTTACCTCTAACTAACACCTAAAATTTGAAAAATTATTCTATTTAACCAAAAATTCAAAAAAAAATCAATAAAAAAGACAAAAATATATTTTCTACAATGCAAGTCCGCCATCTTTCTCGCTACCAGCGCCACCAACTGACTTTGCCATTCCCATCTCCACGACTCCCAATTTTTCTCAAATTCCGAAAACCGACACAAAACCAGCGCCTCCTGGCGGCCTACTGTTCAAGCACCCCTTCCTCTTCCAGCCTCCTCATTCAGGTGGCGCTACCACTGCACACCTCTTAAGGCCAAACATTAAGTTTCCTGCAACGAAGTTAGGTTTTTTCATATATTATTTGATCAAGTAACAATTAAGTGTTCGTAGCTATTTTAAAACATTCTCGGAATGTGGGAGAATATGATCCACCTGAAAAATAACGTTTTAGTGATGAATCTTAGACGTGGTATTTTTTTAACAGCTCGAAAACGCCATACATCGCCACCGCAACAATATAAAAACGAAAAACAAATTTCTTTGACAATAACATTCTTCCAAAATGAGAAAATGTTTTGATTTCATTTCAAGTAAAATTGCAATGTCTTAACGACTTAATTTAAAAGCACACTACTTGTAGTAACATTGAGTAAAGTTTCACCTTAAGACGATGTCTCGCGGAGAGTTACCGTCATTCCAGTTTTTCTCAATTACAACCTAACAAAGCAGAAATAAACAGTTCTCTTTTCACAGTTTAATTTTCTCACTTTTCATCTCCATTTATTTCTGATAATTCACATATAAAACTGTGTATCTGCGCAGAAAACCTCCCCCCCTTTTTCGAGGTGAGAAAAAACTTTGCAAATTTCACCAAAATTGATTCACTTAAAATTCCTCTTCTGTGTTTAATTCTCCCAAACCTCAACAATCTCTCTCTCTCTCTCTCCCTCCTAATTTAAACTATTCATCTCCACAATTCCGCAAACCGAAAACACCCTAACTCCTTAATTACATCCACGTGACATCCTCTCAATCCAACCAACCCACCCTAACAGCCACACCTCTAAAACACGTAGATTCGACGTCGAATCTACGTCCCAATGTTCCTCCACGTAGAATCCACATGGATTCCCTGCTCAATATCTACACGGGCAGTTGGAACCCGCGACCCATCGCCTCACCTATCGGATAAATCTCTCAAAAGTGGAGTTGCCTCTTTGGTAGATAACCGTTCCACTCGATTCCTCCGGGGGGAGGGGGGATCCGCCAGATGGCCTACGAAGTGGCCGCCGCTCCGTCCCACTCCGCCTCAGTGCGTCTCGCTCCGTTCGGGCCCGCGAGCACGTGTAGCAGTGAGTCACGGTGGCGCTGCCGGTTCCACCTGAGTGCGACGCCAACGCGCAGTCGCGCGAAATCGGCGTCCCGATCGGTGCCGCGTCAGTCGGCTGACCGTGCTGTTGCTCCTTAGATGCCGTCGCGCGGCCGCTAGAGGGAGCCACTCCGAGTCGAGATGGCGCAGGACAAGAACGCGGTGCAGCTGCGCGCGACAGTGGCGGCGCGGGTCAAGCCGGGCTACCGGGGCGACGACAGCGCCACCCGCGGACCGGTCAGCCTGAACATGGTGCTGAAGCAGGACCAGAACGAGACGCAAGAGGCGCTCTGCCGGATCGAGCAGCGGCTCAAGGCCATCGAGTTCAACTACCACAACGACAATCGGGAGCCGGCCAAGGACGAGCAGAACAACGTCCGCTACACGGAACACGAGGACCTCATTGCCACCGTCAATGCCGAGCCTGACGGGTACCCTTCTTAGACGAAGCTCTCCGGCCCAAAGTTCGCGTGGTGGAAAATGGTCGCAGGGTTAAGGGACGGTTTCGTTTTGCAATTTGGTTTCATTTTTTGTGGGTTTTGAAATTAGTGGGTTTTTGTGATGTTTAGAATTTGTCTATTGAGAATGGATGTTCATTTTTAAGAAATGATATTAGTTTGTTTGTATGGGAAGAGAAACAAAGATTATACACGGTTTTGTAACGGGGTACCTAGGGATCATATTTGTTTTCGTATGTAAATGTGGAATTTTTAGTTAAAAAAGTGTTTGAAATGTTAGTATCTTTATTTTAGGTGTATAGATATGCAAATATGAAAACAAACACTTCAAATCGAATATAATTTTTAGATGCAGTTAATAATTAATTAACACTAATTATAATATACTTGTGGATGATTATATACAAAATATACAAAATAATATTATGATTATATACAAAATATAAACCATTTTTAATGAAAACAACATATTTTAAGGCATAATATTTAATCAGAATAGAAATAGGTACCCCGTCTGTTATAAAAAGGTGTATTTTTCTTTTGTCACATAAAGGTTAACAACCTAAGGAATAGAGATTTTGAAACCCCAGTAAAGAGAAACTCGCAGTAAATTTTGCAATATATCTTTTCGTAAACGTATATTAACAATACATTTTCAGTATATTTTCAATGTATTGTCAATGTATCCTGCCAATATATTTTCCTTTTTACCAAGGAAAGTCGATTTTTTCAATCTATTTCTATTCCAAGTTAGAAGATGATGACATTTATAAAATCCAATTTCAATATAAATATCACTAAAGTGTGTTAGTTATATGAAATAAGACAAATGCATAACTTGGAAAATTGAGCAATATCAAAAACTTAACCACAACTAGTTTCTATTCCATTTCCAGAATTGAATAGAATTTCTAGAATAGATGGAAAAGATTACAATAGGAAAATATAAATGTCTTCAAATGTTATCAATCTTGGAATACAAATCGGTTGGATATAAATGACATTTCAAATGTTCTATTCCAATTATCCAGATTGTGAATTGAGAATTGTACAATCCTATTCTTCTGAATTCCCTTTTATAAACATTGTTTTATGAAAGTTTGATAAAAAACACTTCGTATGCACTTTTTTTGTTTTGTGTTTTTATTACGTATTTTTGTTTGGCCTGTTGTTTACTTTGAAGGACACCAGTTGGTGGTAAAGTCAAGGTTAAACGTGTTTACTGTTTGGACAATGATCTGAGAAAGAGAGACATAATGTAGGGCAATATACGGCGAACGTTTGTTCTGTGCATATTGCCCATATATTTCTAATATACAGTGGAACCGGTAATGCATCCGAGTTTCTACAATTCATTTCCTCGTCAGTTTCAATGGATCTGACAGAGATAGAGCTTGTGAGTCAGGTGAAAAGGGATAGAATAACCGTGATTCATTACAGACTGCGAAAAGAAGATAGTTTTACCAACTAAATGTTTTTAGTTTTTATAAAATATAGTTAAATGAGATATATTTTAGTTAAATCAACTAAATATTTACTTACTTTTTAATTTCCACAACAAACATTAGTTGACTAAATGGTTTAATGGATTCATTTCAATTAAATAGTACAACTTCCACTGTATTGATGATATATAAGAATGAATGTTTCTTATCAGATAATCTCATTACACATCTGAAAATATATTTTAATGTAAATTTTTGTCTAACTGAACATACTTTTACTACATTTAAAATTTCAAACTGAATTTAAAATTCGCTAATCTCAATAACAGCTGTTAGTTTCCGTTAAGCATACAAGTGTTTTTTCCACACTTCAAATAATGGGTCTGTGTGATTCTGTCAGACTGATAACTGATTTACAGTCCACAATACACTCAATGATATTTCGTTACATTGTCAGAACGTTCATTAATGTTTTGAAAACACATTAAGAACCGTTCGACAACTGCATTGTCGCTATAGATTGTGTTCCGAGGAAACGACACGAGGCATTAACATGTATATAAAGAAACAACAAGCTAATCGGCCAACAATCGTTACTACATTAAACCGATGAGCCGTACATTTGTCGGTGAAATTGCGATTTCTTTCCACCCGTGACACTTGGGAATCGGCGCTATTTATAAAACTGTGCAAACGGCACATCGAAAGTTGCCATCGTCGATCCATGTGTATGCCTGAGAGAGATGCCGATAACAATTTGTTTGTTAGATAAACCGCCGATAAAATCGGTCTTACGTTAATGACGTTATTATCGGTCGTCGTTGCATCGCGATGGCATTCCATTCGAATGAATGCGGTAATTGAATTAAAAGTCACGTGTGAAAATAACAATGTTTAATGAAAGGGAACCCGCGATCCGGCGTGGCGAGGCGACCAGAAATTCGACGAACGGCGTCGTTCGGCATTGGGACAGAGTCACCTCGGACGTTCGACAAAATAGGCATTTCGAAGTCAGGAAGATGTCGTTAATGATCCAGAACGCCATTACCAAATTTCAGGTACCTAAGTTGCAACATCTATTTTCGAGTGAAACACGTCGAGTAAGTCTCAGAATTTGTGTATTGTTTTTATAGTATTAAGGTTTTAAAGACAGCTTAAAAACAATTTGTTATAAACAAACTGTTATAATTGGTTTTAGTTTATAACAATTTGTTATAAACAAATTGTTATATTTGTTTTTTGTTTATAACAATTTGTTATAAACAATTTGTTGTTTTTTGTTTATAACAATTTGTTATAAAGAAATTGTTATATTGTAACAAATTGTTATAAACAAATAACGTTATAATTTAAGATATATCGCTTGAAGATTTATGGAATAAAGTTCAGTTCGGTGATCTGACAAAATTTGTGACTGATAAACCCATATTGTAATATTGACAGTTTTACTGAATGGCATGTAAAACTTTCTGATCGTTTCACTGTTACTTGGTTCATGTGTCATGTGAATCAGTATGAAAACTGACATATCAGGAAGTTACTGTTATAAGATGTTGGTATAACTGGAGAATTCGTTCGAATATGCCAATGTCTCGCTTTCTTCGTTATTATTTAAAATAACAACCATATCATTTTGAAAAATAATTTATATAACACAAGATGAAAAATCGATGTAAAATTAATGAATTCTGGAGTATCCTGAGATTTTACTAATTTACTATTCCAAAACACTATTCCAATTTTATATCCCAGAATGGAAATTCGTAAAAATAAAAATCCCCACAATAGAATAAAAAGTGTCTCATTGATGTTTCATTTTGAGACATAGAAACATCTTTTCTTTTGGGTAAAAACATTTTTTTTTAGAAAAAAAGAGATTCTTTTTTTCAACTGGTACTTTCATATGAACCTATAATATCGACGTTAAACTCTCACTAAAACATATTCATAATTCATAAATGGAACACAGGAACAAAATGGGTAATCCGATAATTTTTTGCGCGATTTTTTGCAGCCCGTTTCGATAATGGATGTCGATTGTTTCATTGGGAACATTGACGTATATCGGCACTGATTTTGGCCCGATAACGAAATGGGTTAAAATACGTACAGCTGCTGAAAAGTGGTGTAACGGCAATTAGGTTACATACACCGAATGTGTGGCCGAATGCAATGCGCGCGATATTGAAAAGCGATATTACGGTTAGCGATATTTGTGTAACGGCTTTCTGCCGTTTGATTAATGGAGTGTGATTAATTAGACGATGCGAAAAAAGTCGCGCGATCTTTAAATACACCCGCGCGAAATATGTATCACGGGTTTAAATCGCTGCCGAACAATGTACTGCAAGTATATTCGGAAGCGATTAAAAATACAGAGCGCGCTATTTTTAGCGAAGACGGGGTATTCGCGGCGAGCGCGATTAAGGTGAAACGAGACGTTTCCGAGGGGAACGGACGTAACCTCACTTCTCGAGGGGTTTTGTAATGTTGGTTTAGGTGACTCGGGTTTTTCCGAAAAAGCGTTCTCGCTATTTCTGAATATTGCTAAACTGATTTCAGATCATGTTTGCTTAGGCACAGTGTAAAAAAGGAAAGACAACTACATTCCATCTTGTGTAATCAAAATTATAATTTTTTCGTCAAAAAATATAATTTTGCATACTGGAGTGTAAGTTGACACACAAAGTTTGTACTAATAATCGAATTATATTAAACGGCTTAATTTGCGTAAATTATTAAAACAATTTAAAATAATTATAATTATTTAAAAATTTTTTAATAATTGAAAATTCTTAGAAATTTTTTAAATAATGTTAAATTATTTAACAATTATTTAAAATTATTTTAAATTATTGATCTTAATTAAATCGTTGAATTCAGTAATATTTATACATTAAATTTGTTAAGATCTATTTGAAAATTCCATAAAAACTATTTTATTATATACTAAATTTCAAGTTATTTATATTTTATGCTAACTTTTTTGTTTTATATCTGATTTATGAAATGTATTCTAGATAATGAGAAATTAGTTAATATAAATTTGAAACTAAAAAGATACCTTCCTAGGAAAAAATAGACAACTTTTAGATTAAATGTACACTGAGGAAATTAGTTCGTACGAAATATGTCATAAAGATATAATATCTCGTAAAGCGTACGAATTTTTCGTAGCTTTTACGAATTAGTTTTCTCAGTTTGCTCAAAAAATTGTCAGGGTGTAAAATTACTCAATATGTTCTGCATATTTGCAACCAGGTGACATTGTATTTTTACAATACAAACAAAATATAAAGGATTCTAGAGAATGAACTATAGTGGAAAATTTTGTTCCAGCGAAATCATTTTGATTTCTCTGAAATGAAATTAAGATTTTGTCGAAGTAGTTTTGTATAACGAGGCATTTATAAAATTGAAGTCTAAGGTAATGATCTATTACCGGACAAAAAAAAAATAATAACCTGGTATCTTCAATCGAAGATATTCAATATCAGATATATTAATTAATGTATTTAGAGATTACACAAAAATGTTTATTCAGTTTAATATTCACTATTAATTAGTTTACAGACTGAAATAATTCCCAAACTAAATACTAAATGTTAAACAAAATTGTAAAAATCTGGAAGGTCACTCTGAATCAGGATATTTTGACCCAATTTCATAATTTACCGAAATATCGTTTGTTATATATTAAACAATAATCGAAAGACTTTCGAATTTACTTCATAATTAGTTTTTATGAATATAGCATGTTCCGTTTAGAAAAAACATTTTAAACAATTTTCGTACATCGAGATACATCGAATTCCATACATTCATCGAGATGTATCGACTTTGAACATCAAGATTTATATCGATATTCAGCTCGAACGTATCAAATCTGATATCTCTAGCAATATCTCTCAAGCAACCTATCGTTTTCCATCTGCAATCGCAATCTCGTTCGAAACGAGTCGCAAACAATTCATCGACAAAGAAATTAACATGAAGGAAATTAACACGACTTTCCCACCCTTCACATATACTGAACAAATTTATCTCTGTTTTTTTTTTTTTTAATTTTCTACAATTACAATTAATTTTACTACGCCATTTAATAATCATAATATATCCTTAATTTAAAAACAGTTACTATTACTTCTTAGAATTGTTGCTATCTCCTCATATGGTAAATTTTGATAGATCTTTCATAGATTTAAAGCATAGTTTACTTTTGCCTACATATGGCGAGATAAAATAAATATTCTTGCAATAACTACTTTGTCATGCGAATAGCATACAAAGTCTGAGTAACTGCACATTGTCAATTGTACGTTACTGCGATGACGATTATAATGTATGCAGTTAGGTTAAGTTGTTAGGTTTAGATTCAGCGTCTTTAAATGAATCCCAGCGTTGTTAAACCAATTTCGAATGACGCATCGTTTAACGTGATGACGAACAGATAGCAATTCTGTATGTGGATATTATATTTCTAGGTTATGTGGATTATAAAACTGAATTGGTTTGTGTATACAAATAATTTAATTCGCTGTCAACAAAAAATATCCCTTAAATGAAATTTGCATTTTCCATCATTATTCTCTAATTCCTACTAATTTACAAAATATTGTAAAAAAATTGTGGTCATACGATTAACAGAAAACAAAGATAAAAAAATAAAAATAAAATAATAACTTAATAAAACATTTCTTTGTGTGTAAATTCTTCATTCCTCTTTTTAATAAATAAAAAATAAAATATATAAATAAAATATATACATAAATTAAATTAATAAAAAAAAACAAATAACTGAGATATAAAAAAAATAAAAAATGAAAAAGTTATTTTCAATAATATTTCTCTAAATATTCATAAACTATTCTCACTTCCCAATCGATAAAACCCTCATTTAAAAAAAAACTCCAATACGAAAACTGTTTCAACTTCCGAACCATTCGCACACGAAACTGACTCAATCGACAGTATCATCTGTAACTTTCCGCTCGCTTATTTTCCCCTCGTCGAAACGATGACAGAAATACTATAAATCTGCGGTAACGCGCGCCGATATGAAAATTATGTAAGCGCGCGCGATCCCCGCGTTTGACGAATATATTTAGACTGTTTCGACAATGCGTTTATCGTCGGATTTCGGCGCGATTAGCGTCGCGTAATCGGTTGCGCGGAGCGTGTCATTCAACCGGTCACACTGCCGTAACGTCCGTCACCTTTGACCCAGAAAATGCGACCGGAACCCGTCAAACTTGGGACCCTTTTCGCGGACCTTTTCGTAGGAAAGTTTGTTCGCAAAGTGGAGCGCGCCGGCTCACATTCTGGCCTAATAAGTCAGCATTTGACTGCGAGCGCTCAAGGTGCGCGGCGCACATGGAAAGCGGGTTTCGGCGCCCGCGAAGGTCCGACGATAAATCACGCGAAGCGCTGGTTAATGAATGTCGGCGAAAAAGTGTTTGACGCATCGTGCCACTCGGCCATCAATTATGAAAAAGTCGGAGCGGAATATGCAATGACCGTCTTGGGACGTTTTGCAAGGAGAATCGGCCAATTTCGGGGCGAAATTTACTTTGATCTGAAAAGTGGGGAAAAGTAGTTTTCTCTACTTTGCAGAGAAAACTCATTTTGGGAAGGAATGGCGTAGCCTAGTAGAAGTAGAAATGTATTGGTCATATAGGAAAATTATCTCCAATATATTGTCAATATATTCCCAATATATTTCAGCAATTATAAATATATACCTAATATATTGCAAAAATTACAATATATTCCTAATATATTGCAGAAATGGGAAATAAACTGGAAATATATTGGGAATGTATTGATAATATATTGGGAATGTATTGGGAATATATTCGGAATATTGGAAATATACTGGAAATATATTGGTAATGTATTGATAATATATTGGGAATGTATTGGGAATATATTCGGAATATTGGAAATATACTGGAAATATATTGGTAATGTATTGATAATATATTGGGAATGTATTGGGAATATATTCGGAATATTGGAAATATACTGGAAATATATTGGTAA
>JABFPB010005880.1:0-12724 GCA_022817645.1 Ceratoteleas bidentatus
AGTAAACATTTACCTGAAATAGAGACAAGTAAACGAAAAAACCTAGTTCAAGTCCACAGTTTAGCTGATGCAGTCAAATTTTTACCTGACTGAAGTAAACCTTCATTTGTTTCAGCCATTTGACGTTTACTTGTTCAAATATTTTTTCAGTGTATTCATCTCAACCCTTGGAGAAATAAAATCTGTAAAAATCTCTGAAAAATTCTGTAAAAATCTCTTAATACTTCTGGAAATCTCAGAAATTATCTAAAAATATCTGAAAACCTCTCAAAATTGGACCTGTCAGAGTTTTTCAGAGAAAAATCTGAAAATATCTGAAATTCTCTGAAAAAATTGGGACTGTCATAATGTTTTCAGAATTTTTCAGAGATTTTAAAAGATTTTCCGACTTTTTTCTGAAAATCTCTGAAAAACTCCGACAGTTCAAATTTTGAGTTTTTCCGAAATTTTCAGACATGTTCAAAAATTTTCAAAGACATTAAGAGATTTTGAGAGCATTTTTCAGAGATTTTCTGAGATTTTATTTCTACAAGGGAAGAACTGTAAATTATCACTAAACCAAAAAAATTGTTCCCTCGCAAAGACTGCATGTTTAGTATCCTGTTGCAGTGTCGCGTATTGCTGAACCTGCGTACCTCGCAGCCGTTCGAGGAAGTCCTCGAGGATCTGGGTCAAGTGCTGAAGATGAACGGGGCCAAAAGGATGTTCACCGTGTCCGGGCAGGAGGTTGGTTCGCGAAACAAGTATGCGCCGGCTGTGCTTTTGCGGGCCGAAGTCGATCCACCGCATGGATCGATAGCCGCGATGCAGACGAGGAGACTCTTCGCGCTCGATTTCGCCCGGTTTATCAGTTATTTATGCAAATGAAAGACGTGAGCGCGGCATCGTCCTTATAAAATCAGTTTGAATAATGCTCGACCATAAATATGCATGCCGCGGGGGAAAGTCCGCGGGGCCGAAGGGGCAAGAAGTCCACGATGACGCGTTCGCAGAAACGAAACTCGATCGAACTCGGCTACTTCCTTTTCATTACAAATAACCCAATACGAGATCCGGTGACCGATGTTTTGGCTCCAAACAGTCGGCTCGCCAGTGTCAAAACATTCGATCGATTGTATCGGTTAAGGGAGATATTCGATATAAGTTCAGTCAAATGAAAAGTACGTTTTTGATTGTAAAACATTTTCTTCAGTTGTTAAAAAAAATATGAAATTAGTGAAAAAAATGTCTTTTGAAAAGCTGAGTACTGTTAAGGTTTTTTTTTAATTTTTAGCAAGAATAGTTGCGAAAAATGCTTTCGAATGACTCATTTCTTACGAAGCGCAGTCGAAAAATCTTAATTGCATATCGGAGTGCAACGTTTTGAGCGAACGCTTTACTTCGCAATTGATTGCTCCGTAGAGTCTCGCGCCTCGCAAGCGAAAGGCGTAAATAAAACGTGCAAATGTGTACACCTACGCGCGGATATCTGCGGTACCATTAATCTTAATGTAATGAGGTTTGAAGTTTGGCGAATTTTTCACGGCCTTCGGATTCGGTTCCAAAATCAATTTTCATCGCCAAAAATGTAGTCATCTCACCACTCTCCTTCCGTAAAAAATATCCAGAAAAGTCGGAAACGCCACAATTCAATTTTTTAAATGTAATAATATAAACAAGTATAAACAATTTGAAAAAGTGTCAAAACTCAAAATCCTGACACTATAAAGACTTTTTCGTACATTGTCATGAATAATTTCTCTGAGACAGAAATCTGCATTTCACAGAAATCGAACAAAAAATAATAAAGGTGAAAAAATTGCCGAGAAAGCGGACTATCGGAAACTGAAGCAAAAAGGTCGGGGTATTCGGATTTTCAGGTCATGAGAGCTTATGAAATTCAAATCGACCGGTTTTCACGAGCAAACAATGCATGCTAAAAATTGAACGATTAGTTCGCATATTCAGGATCACTGTGACGCAGGTGCGGAGCTTCTCGCAGCTCAGGAACGAATTCGCGGACGTGGACACTTTTTACCTGGGCACCGGCGCTGGCGCAGGCATCGCCACGGCTATGGGTTCGCCCGCCCGGAGGTCGAGGTCCCGTGGGCCACCGAACGTCGTCGAAGACGTCAGCCGACAGAGACGCACCAGAAGCAAAAGCAGACCGCGAGCACTATATGCGCCGGACTCCGAAGTAGTTCGAGTCAATGGTTGGTTGTTTTACGTGTTGATGAAACTGTGTCACGCTAAAGTGATGATTATTTATGAACTAGACTTTCAAGTTAATTAACAATTTCATTTTCCATTCCACGTCGAATTACGAAGTTGAAATAAAAATTCACAAATTAAAAATTATAAGTAATTGTATATTTTTTATATTATTGTATTTTTTATTTGAAAGAATGTATTTGACACATTCTGAGAGCTCTCAAAATTGGATAAGAATGGATTTTTAAGAGATTCGGAGATATTCAAAGAATTTCAGAGAAAAAACTTTCAGAGATTTTCAGAAATCTCTGAAATTAAGTAATTAATTAAGTAAATTAAGTAAGTAATGTTTGTCATTGAAATACATATCAAAAGTTTGCAATTTCTGGAGGTGCTTTAAATAAAAAAAAAATTTTTTTGCCCTTCTGGTCTTACTGAAAAAAGCATTAACTTACATTTGAATAAATATACAAATTTACATTTCCGTTATTTAAATGTAATACATGTTAATTCATTATATTAAATGTTCCTGGATCTCTTGCAGATTACAGTGTAATGGAAGTTATGCGGGAGGAACCTGCGCGAGTGACCATAAGAGGTCTCCGGAGGTCCTTCTACCCTCCCACGCACTTGCCATTGGTGAACAATTCTCCACCAGACAAGAAATTGCAACTGGAATGGGTTTATGGGTATCGAGGCACTGACACGCGCAAGAATTTGTGGGTTCTCCCCAGTGGAGAACTTCTTTATTATGTGGCTGCGGTAGCGGTTCTGTACGATAGGGAAGAGAACACGCAGCGACATTACATTGGTCATACGGAGGATATCACTTGTATGGAGGTAATTTATTCATAAAAATATCCATAAAATCACCATTGCAACAGAATTGTTTAGTTCATTTTACAGTTTTCAAAAATAGCTCAATTTATAATACTTTAATGGAATTGAGAAAGTATGATTTTCGTCAAACGTCGACGAAAAATCTTAATTTCTCCGGAGGTAAAGGCAACATAATTCACTTGAGAGTAAAACGTCTTCATTTTGGAGTAAATTTTATTTTAGTATTAGAGGATGTTTTTCTTCTTCAATTCTAGGAAATAAAAAACTATCAATTTCTTACGTAGTTTTAATCTCTTATAAAACGTATTAATATTATACTAACTCATCATTAAAAAATTCAATTTTTTAATATCAAATTGTAAAAATCGATAAAATGTTTTGCTCATAAATATCATTATAATAAATGTAATATGCGGTTTCCAGGTACACCCTAGCCGAGAACTTGTAGCTTCTGGGCAAAGAGCCGGAAGGCACCGAAAGGCGCAGCCGCATGTCCGCATCTGGTCTACAGAAACGTTGCTTACTCTTTACGTGTTCGGAATGACAGAGTTTCAAATGGGCGTCTCCGCTCTTGCCTTTTCGCAACTTGTAAGTTAATAATACAAAATCAGTACTTACAATACGCAAAATAAAATTTCCTATAGATTTAAAAATGCATTACACAAATTGCATTCAATAAAATCTATCCCAGTTAAGAAATTCACCATCAGAAACTCTTAGACATATAGAAACAAAACTTTTAAAACCCGTCTAGAAATAATCAGAATTTATTTTGATATGGAATTATAATTAATTAGATGCCAATAAAGTCAATATTCTAGAACGTAGCCTAACAAATTTAAATTCCTGTACTAATTCTTATAAAAAACTGCCAAAGTACTGTCAAATATTTTTAGCTGAGATACCATTTATTATATTACGTAGCTGAATTTGTATTGTTTTATTATTGAAAAAAAAAAATTAAATGAAAAAAGAAAATGAAATGAAAAATGAAATGAAAAAAAAATTAAAAGAGCTGATTCTTTCAGAATGGAGGCAGTTATGTTCTGGTCGTGGACGCTGGAAGAGAAGCGATTCTCTCCGTCTGGCAGTGGCAGTGGGGTCATCTACTGGGCAAAGTAGCGGTAAGCTCTTTTCCTTTCGATATATTGACCGATAAATGATTGTTAAAGCATATTTTGTGTGTGTAGTTACTAAAAACATGAAATAACACAGTTCTAAAAATGTATTAATTATATATTGAAATATATAAATAACCCGTACGAAAACGGACATTTCTTCGTGGATTCGCCGTTCTATCATCGGAGATCCACCGATATTGCACCGAATATCCACGTGTCCCATATTTCCACCAAAAACACACGTGGCTTCCTCGAGTATGTCCATATGGGAATGATTAGTTGGCATTAGGCACAGTTTTCAAGAAAAAAAAATGCTATGTTAAAATTCTATCGTAACTGTACAAGTATAGAGAGATATTTTTTCGACATTACAGCTTAAATTTTTTATAAATATGTATACATCTAAACAGTTAGTGTTAACGAAATTAGTTTTTAAGAATAGTTGATTAAGTTTAGGCTTGTCATGGATTTGTTAGAATTTCATTGTATTTTGAACATTAGAATTCCAAAATACAATTTCAAAAACAGAGTGGTTGAATTAAATTAAATTCATTTATAAAAATTCCTAACTTCACTGTTATGAAACCGATTGATTGCTTAACATTATTAGTGTTCACTTTCGAATATTGGGTGAATTATGCAAACTCTGTTCGATTGACAAGTCTAATTGTTCTGAAAGTTGATTATTAGAATCAAGTTTTCTTCAATTAGACACTTCAAGAGGACTTAACTGGCGCCGCATTTCACCCCCTGGATGATAATCTCCTGATTACACACGGTCGAGGCCATCTAACATTTTGGAACCGGAGAAAGGATGGGTTCTTTGAGAGAACAGATATTATTAAACCGGTATGATTTTTAAAATAATTGTTTATTTTGTGAGAAATGTGAAAAATGTAGAATTTTTAAGTTTTTGTGAGTTTTTAATACAATTTCATCATTAAGAAGTTTAACCTTCTTTTTTAGTTTAAAATTGTTAAAATTTTTTAAGAAGTATAAACATACAACTGAAAGGCAAAATTTTTATATTTGTTCACAATTTAACGAGACAACAAATTTATTGCAATTTATCACAGGTATTTATTGAATTTCTGTATGGGGTAATAAATATCAATTACCTTTCAGCCATCTCGCACTCATGTGACAAGTCTTCAATTCGAACAAGACGGCGACGTCGTAACTGCGGACAGCGATGGTTTCATAACAGTATATTCTGTGGATGCCGATGGCGCCTACTTCGTTCGCATGGAATTTGAAGCCCATAATAAAGGCATCAGTTCTCTGGTCATGCTGTCCGAAGGCACTTTGCTGTCAGGAGGTGAAAAGGATCGCAAAATCGCGGCTTGGGATTCGCTGCAAAATTATAAGCGCATCACTGACACGAAGGTATTATATTATACTCACGACTTCAAATGGAAATATAGTTTTAATAAATTATTAACATATTGAATATGTTAATAAATTATAGGAAAAAGGAATGTGTCATATTCCTTATTTTTTTATCCGAAGTGAAAAGAAGAATATTGTTAACTTTTTGACATATTTTAGACAATTTTTATGAAGCAGCCTTTTAATTTTTGTTTAACGTTAAATAAACATTTAAAAACAGTTTTAAGGTTTGCGGTCCGTCCAAAAATTCATTGGACGCAAAATAATTCTGGGAATTCAAAGTTGTTGAAATTTTAAACAGTGGTGAAAAAGTGTGAAAGATTATATAATGTTTGAAATGAAAGTTGTTCTATGTCGAATCAAATGGTAATCGAATTAATATTTTTCAGTTGCCCGAATCTGCAGGAGGTGTCCGTAGTATATACCCCCAAAGACCAGGTCGCAATGATGGCAACGTCTACGTGGGAACCACAAGAAACAATATACTTGAAGGCTCACTCCAGCGACGGTTCAACCAAGTTGTTTTCGGCCACGGGAGGCAGCTTTGGGGCCTGGCTGTTCATCCGGACGACGAAGTTTTTGCCACTGCCGGTCACGACAAAAACATTGCCCTTTGGCGCCGTCACAAATTATTGTGGACCACACAAGTGCGTCACTTCTATTTATCATATATCATTATTTTCATACTTTTTATATTACTACTTTTTTTTAATTAAATGAAATACATTTTAAGTAAAAATACAACAAATTATGCAATTACTGAACTTTGTGTATAAACAGTTTAACATAAAGATAATATACACATTACAGTGGGTATAACTCACTTCGTGTTTTAGTCAGAAAACACCATAATAAATTTGAATTAATCATAGTTTAATAAGCAACCCAATTTAACCATAGGCAGTGCCTAATTAATTGTGAAATAAAATATAAACATTTTTTGCAGGTGGGATTCGAATGCATATGTATTGCTTTTCATCCGTTTGGAGTTGCTTTGGCAGCAGGCTCTTCGGAAGGTCATTTATTGGTCCTCGCAGCAGACACTGGTGCAGCAGTAGCCACTCTCAGAGTGTGTGGTTCGCCATTGTCTTGCATTGGATACAATCCAAGTATGACATATTTTTATTATCTAAATAATTTAAATTATTTTTAAAAAAATTTAATTTAAAAATAGCAACATTTATTTCTATTTTTACGTTGTTTTCAACATTTCACTTTGGAACACATTCAAAATTGTCTTCTACCAAAAAACTATGCAATAACTTTTATCAGCCTTACAGAAACTTATACGCAACATTCATCAAAATTTTCTACAAACTTTTATTAAACTTTCGGTTCCCTAGGGATTTTCCTAAAAAAAATAAATAAAAAATACTAAATCGTACAGAATCTCTAAAATTGTATTGGAATATTCGCTTAAAAATTTAAGCAATGTATCATTTATCTAGATTATTTTGAAATTCTATAAAACTGTTCTTTCTGGGACACTCAAGTCCCACCGAAAAAAGTAATAATAGTAAGATTAATGAACACCGGAGAAATCAGTCCACTAAATTAATGACTTTATAATCTTGATGTTTTCAGCCGGTGAAATCGTAGCCATGGGCTCACAAAACGGAAGTGTTTACTTATTCCGCGTGTCACGTGATGGATTCTCGTATAAAAAGAGTAACAAAATTCGTGGCACTCAACCACTTGTGCAGTTAGATTGGAGCTCAGACAGCAGGTTCTTGCAAACTGTAACGCAAGATTATGACTTGGTATTTTGTAAGTAATTCAAGTAACTTGTTAATTTAACAAAATGTATAAACATTTTAATGCACAAAATTACTACCGATTCTGAACTGTCGTTAATAAAAATACGAAACCTTCATCCACAGGGGACGTAAAGGCTTTATCTTCTGAAAAGAGTCCACTTGTGATGAAAGATGTCAAGTGGTACACTCATAACTGTACTGTTGGATACATGGTTTCAGGTGAGTCTTTACCACTTGAACAAGAAATCAATAATCCCTCCCTAACCTATCTTCACAACTACCCTTCCAACTAGCAAACTTAACTAAACTTAACTTGACATAATAATATAGACTGTAAACGCATTAATTCCATATAAATCCTACAGTTTTGTATGGGGTAAGAGTAGTTGATATTTTAACCATTAATCAATTATAATCAATTGTAAATGAACCCATTTTTTATGAGAATCCCCGAAAAACTCACAAAATTGAAAAAGCCCCAAATGCCAAAATCTCTTCATTTACCCCGACAACTTTATTTTGCCATCATAGAATCCCAGTACTTTCACTAATCCTCATCTACTACTCTCTCCTCTTTATTGATTCATTAAAACCTCGCGACACCAATTATGGACTCAAGCCAAAAGCCTCCTATATATACATCTATTCCTACACATATGAACGTTTGTATGTATGTTATTTAGGGATGTGGAACAATCGTTATTACCCGCTAACGACGGTCATAACGACGTCCAGTCGATCGGCGGCACATGATATGTTAATCAGCGGCGACGCCGAGGGCTATCTGAGATTGTTCAGGTACCCGTGCACAAGCGCTAAAGCGGAGTACGTGGAGGAGAAGGTGTACAGCTCGCTGGTCGCGTGCGGCCGTTTCCTCTACAATGACCAGAACGTCGTGACTGTGGGAGGCACGGATGCTGCCCTGATGCTCTGGGAACTGGTCGACGAATAGTCACACTGCGTCAGCCTCGTGACACAAACAGTCCCTTTGTTCTCCTACCAACTTTCATCAAATGTTATTGATTTTGATATAACTTTCGTTCTACGATTATGTGAAGTGGAGATCACTGTAGGAAACGCGAGCATTTTTATATGAGAATAGATCTTTGTATTTGTTTAAGAAATATTGTACATATCTGTGGAATTGAAGGATCGGGAGCTTTTGTATGATTTAGATCCTAAATCATTTAGGGTGATACTTGGTTTGATTATGGTCGTTTCAGGAATCAAGGTTGTTTGGATCTTGAGTAGGATTAAAATGGGTCTTAATTTTGAAGGGATTTAGATCTCAGGTCAGATCAGACATCTAAATGTAAGTCAATATAAATCCTTTCTTTAGATGATTTCAAGTTTGATCTGATAAATTATCCAATGTAATATCTGACATTGGAATTTACATTGAATCGGAGAAAAAAATTGAGATTCCAGAAGATCCTCCTTAAGATCTGAATACGATCTTATATTCAATTTTAGTTAGATCAATGTATTGCCATTGTATTTTATAATTTAGTTGAAGAATGGCAGTTAGATGTGACGTTAGGTTTAAATAATGAGGAAGAATTGGTTTGTGAGTTGACAGAACGCTTCCTATGTGATCTTCATTAAAATAAGAAAAGAAGCGCAATTATATTACATGCACCGTATAGACATACATAATATTCATGATTCCTTGGTAATGAACATACATATTATGTATGGGAGAATCGTTGACATGCGTAGTTGATATTAGTAAGGAAATAAGGAGAAAACTATCAAGCAGTGCTCTCAGATTCTGTAGTTTCTCTCTCGCACACCGTCCCTTATGGAAAAACACATGTGGTGACGCTGCGAGAAAAGGACAACACCAAAAATCTGAGAGCACTGCTATCGAGGGGTGCAGGCGTCCCTCATTAGTGTTAAGTCGTAAAATAACGGTCAATTCACCTACGTGTTATCAAGCGCGAGCATTGCATCGCGATTTTCAATCAACGGCGACAAAGATTTCGCCTTTGTTCTTTATTCGCAATATGCGCACAAAGGAATATAAGCTGTTGCTGGTCAACATCACTCAAATTTATTCATCTATTCTCGTTTTATGATATCAAATCGAAATGCACAATCGTATTGATAAAAGACACACTTAGACATGGTCGGCGATTTTGGGCCTCTGGTTTCGTAGCCCAAGAGCCTGGAATGAGTATTGTAGATATTTGCAAATAAACAAGTATGATGGAAGTGTAACTTTTATTCCCTTATTGCTTTCTGTCTGAAACAGATTCTTGTTCGAGAATTTGTTTTAGATTTCCCTGTCTGGCAAAAATATTGTAAATTTCGCAAACTTTTACCTCGGGGCAATAAGCTGTACTGTTAAAGTGGAAAGATGTAAAAGCGAATAATTATGTTTTTATAAACAAAAGTCTATTTCAATTTTAATCAATTTTAATATAAATGAAAATAAAATGCATGAAAATTACACATTGAAATCATTTGTCGTACATTCAAACTGTTATACTGAGTGTTTATTTATAAAGATAAATAAACCGTTCCCAATTCATTATAAAATCCGATTTTAATAGAATTCAGCAATTCTATTCAATAAAATCGAATTGCAGATACATTCATAATGAAACAGTTAACACGACATATAAAGTTAATTTGGAATGAAAATCCTTCATTTAATTTTTGGCGACTTGAAAATCAGTTATCCAATAACCCATTAAACGATTCTTTCCAGTATATCCCAGTTTCCATTTACCTGTTATCAACCTGTTATCAACAATTACCTACCAATTCAGAATTGATGCCATACAAACCTAAGTATTTCCCATTTAATCCCTGAGAAAACTAAGCTAAAGTGGTAAAAGTTACCACTTTAGCTGTACGAGATATTAATCTGCAAGTACGAAATCACTTTCAAGTCGCTTTTTTCAGCAACTTCTGTTTTCCAATGAAGCTGTCAAACATCACAAATATTTTCGCATTGATATTAAGAAGGAAATTATGTTTCTGCAGTTTTCTTTCCTAAACTATACGCCAACCCGGCAACGCTCGCAGCGCCATGAAAAGTGCCCGCCGTGGCAATAATTAGCAATAAGTGACTGGCAAATGTATTTTTAACAGTTCGACAATTCAGAGTTATAAATAATTGAAAACTATTGTTTTTTTCGTTATTCTAGACTTTTCTGACAAGAATCAACAATATTTATCATTATTTTGACGAAAACAAATCTTTTGTCAGCGAGTATTGTGGTCGATAGATGGCAGGAGTGCGCCATTTAAAGATAACGGGTTGACGTATACTTGCCCACAAACAACGAATGAGCAAAAACATTAGATCTGTCCTTTTCTAAGTGGCGCCAGCATGAGACATTGGCGAAGTTAAATTTGAACCGAATAATACGGTTCAAATTTAACGGTACGACAATGTACACGAAAATTATATCCACAAATTTTCATCGCAGTCATATGCCTAATTTGCACACATTACTAAGATAATATTTTTACAAAAATAATTTAAATTTCGAATCCATTCTGTAGCATTCTAAATTAATAATAGCGGCGCTAGCATCGACCTAACGGAGTTTCACACAATTCTGCGAAATTTGCGTATTCGCGCCAAATTGTTTCAGTGTTGAGCCAGCTTCAAGAAGAAGAAGAAGATGAAGGCGGCATAGCATCGACCTAACGGATTTTCGCATAATTCTGCGAAATTTGCGTACTCGCGCCAAATTGTTTCCCGGCGGTGTTAACCCAGCTTCTTGGAAGACGAAGTAGTAGCGCAAATTGATTTGCAATTTCAGGATTTTTGGACTTTTCATCAGGTTAGTTTACTTTTCGTGTACATACACATAATTTATTTGTTAGATTGACAGTCGACCAATTTAAGCAGAGAATATTCGTCCTCACACGGGTACGAGTTCACGGGTCATGGGTGTAGTTACTTTTTTCACGGATCACGGGTCGGGTAATATTTTTTCATGGGTTCTTACGATTATTAATATCCCGACTCAAAACACAAAAAAGTGACTTGACTTGTTTTTGCGGGAACCTGCAGAACTATTAACAAACATGGTGAAATATGATTATATACTAATTACTGTTATTTTTTAAAAAGTTTCTATATCAAATGTTGAAAAATATATAAAAATCCTTGCCACAAAAACGAATAACCCTTTAAGGCCAAGTCGAAAGTCTGCTGCAACGGAGTTAGGGACTTTTCTTATCAAAAATTCATTTGTTGATATTTTTTAAAACGCGGACCAGAGCGAGATTCTGTATTAATGGGAGAATAGTTTTAGCCATAAAATAACATTGCTTGACAATTCGTTTGGAAAAATAGTGAGTTCTACGTTTTTTCCCACCTCGAAAACTAGAAATCACCGTTTTTCTGCAATTAAATATGAATTACGTTTTCGTTGAGACACAACACTGTAAAAAAAGTGAACGAATCTCGCTCTGGTCTTAAAATGATTATTCGGTGTGTTATTTAGCTGCATTTTGAGAAATCTGTAATGTCGGTATTTTCGCTTTCGACACGACCTTAATCCAGAAAACAAAAAAGTTCATGTTAAGTATGAGACGGGGGACACGTGGGAGGAAATAAACGTCAACAAAGTTCAACTGTAATCAAAGTGGCAATTATGTTAACTAATGACGTACTAGTTATAGTAAACACAGGCCAAAAATGGAAGATTATTTTGTAATTATACTGTGACTGTATTTATAGTATAAAGTATAAAAATGCGCTAAAATTATATATTCGTCATGATTGGAAAAGTATTATTTATTAAAGGTGAACGCAAAGTAGACTCTAACCCATCCCCGTTTAGTTTCTGTGTAGATTAACAAAATTTTAAATCATTTTCTACGTTAAAATTCAATGCGTGAGTCATATTTCTGACGGCGCCTGTTGTTGCCAACCTAAATCCGCAAACAATAAAAGAGCGTCCGACGTGTTTCCTTTTCCAACCAAAAATCGACGTGTCACCTTTTCCAACAAAAAAAAATCGATGTGTTTCCTTTTCCAACCAAAAATCGACGTGTTTCTTTTTCCAACCAAAAATCGTTTCCTTTTCTAACCAAAAATCGACGTGTTACCTTTTTCGTCTGGGGTGACGATGTGATATAAGAAACTAAAAATTTACTATAAGCCTGCCAATTTCAGATTGAGTGCAAAAACGATTAAACGGAAATTACCACATTTTCCGCCACAATAACAAAAACCGAAAAGTTGAAACAAAAATAAAAAAAATTTGTTTTTAACAAAAATATTAGAACAAGTTATAATTGATATTATAACATTTCAGTTCAACTGCGTACATATAAAAACAAACGGAAAACCAAAACCAAAAATACTTTTCATATTAACTTCGCAGTAAGGTACTTGGCGGCCTATTTCTAGAACAATGTAACAATATAATACATTAAGCAACACTGAAAAAATATGTA
>JABFPB010005881.1:0-12731 GCA_022817645.1 Ceratoteleas bidentatus
AAGCATATATCACGTTCCATCATGTTCTACCTTACCGACCCCAACTGAGTTGCGCAGCGGTTGATGTTTCGCGTTAAAAAGTCTTTATATTGATAGTGATTGTGCATATATTGATCAAAAGTGCTTTGGAATAAAACCTTTTATTTTCAAAAATGATTCTCTTTCGCAATGAAACAGAATAATCGTTGGAATTTAGAACTGATAATTCATTGATAATATAACAATGTAATGGTTCGCGTATATGCCGCATTTCTTCTTTTGCATATAAAAATCTACAAGCGCTGAATTTAGTTTTTCTGATATCATGTTTTCGCGAAAACAATACACAAAATTAGACATCTTTTTTCATCAATATGATAATATGAACGCAGAGGCATTTAAAAGTGTCGTCTCTAGAATTCACTTTTATAATCTCTAATGAGAATTCCATTCAACCGCGTTCCCCAAGATTTTAATCTACAAGCAATTTTATCGTTGCTACCACACGATCCATAAATGTAGCGGTTGTATAATAATTGAGAACGTGCTTTTATTAACTTCAATAACTTCTCTTATAATCATTACCCCGGTGAGAATTCATTTCCATTATGATGCTCCGAAGTGATAAAAATGCTTAGGTCTTTATCCATCGCATAACGTCAGCGTATCCATCATTCGACCAACGAGGGAAATCGTAAAAATGTGTATTTGTATTTAGTCATTTCTTATTAATTCGACTAACAGATGAAGGATTGTGGATGTTTGTATCACTGTATAGTGAATTTGTTGAAATGTATATAATTTGTTTATATTACCGAAAGAAATATCTTTATATATAAAAAAATATAAATAAAGATACATATTTTTTCTTTATTAGACTTAGAAAATACCCTTTTCAAAATGATTTATTTGGTTATTAATTACAAGCTTGGTTTTGATTAGATTGGTCTCTACAATATATTCAATATATTATATCGAAACTATTTTATATCTATTAAAAATCTTACAATACCAATTCTCTACTAAATGACATTTTTTCATCTCCATATAATTTTTTCCCAAATACGAGTTGGTCGACCTCGCTGAATATACAGTACCCACAATTGTCTCCTAATTTCCTGAGGTATGGTATACGCATTGATGATATTTATATAAGAGTCCAGCAATGTTTATGCACTCATTTCATTTTAGAATGTATCAAGGTTGGTAAACCAGCCCGAGCCTTGCACACCCTACAAGAAGTATTTCGAAACAAAAAATGGACCTACAACTGGTCAGAGTCGGTGCTCGAACCAATCATGTTCAAATACCTCGAGCTTTGCTTCGAGCTGAAAAAGTCCCACGTAGCCAAAGAAGGCCTGTTTCAGTACCGGAACATGTTCCAGTCAGTGAATGTAGGCAGTTTCGAGAGTGTGATTCGCGGATACCTCCGCATGGCGGAGGAGAAGACGGAGGCACACGTGGAAACTCTCTACCATGACATCGCCCGGATGGCTTTTACGTTTTGTTTGTAAGACTGAATTCCGCAAACTCTGCGAGAAGTTGCGAAAACATCTGGAAGATATCTGCAAATTGCCTCAGTTGGTCTCTAACGTCTCCATCAACAAAGTTGAAACGCAACAGCTAAATCTGGTAACCCGATTGAACCTGCTCGACTCTGCCATTCAGATGGAACTGAGGCAAGAAGCATATAAGGCGATTGAGGACATTCATGGTTTGATGAACCTATCACGCAAGATGTCTGTTCCCAAAACCATGGCAAACAACTACCTGAAACTCGCCATGGTTTTCTGGAAACTATCTGCTCCACGCTGCAGCTTTATTCAAGCTATTGCAGATGTCTCGGGATATGAAAAAGAATATGTCCTCTGAGGAACAGCAGCGTATGGCGAATAGAGTCTTGCTTGCCACGTTGTCTATTCCATTACCGTCCGCACATCTTGAGTTCGAGCGTTTTATAGAAACCGATAAAAGTCCGCAGAAAAAAGCACAGAAGCTGGCAATCCTGCTTGGACTGATGCAACTCCCAACTCGGCACTCTTTGCTGAAAGACATCGTACGTCTGAACATTGTGGGTCTTGCTTCCAACCAGCTGCAGGACCTTTATTCGTGATTGGAAGTGGGCTTTAATCCCTTGGAATTATGTTCCCAAGTTAACTCAGTAATCAGAATACTGCAGACCGACGAATCCAGTCTTCTAGTGCAATACATTCCAGCGTTGCAAAACGTCACCTTGGTCCGGCTGATCCATCAAGTATCCCAGGTCTACCAGATCATCGAGTTTTCGCGCTTAGAAGAACTCTCTACTTTCAACACTGGTTCCCACTTGTGGCGACTTCTGGTGGGCGAAATTTAGCAAATTAAAGATCGCCATCTGATGGAGAAGATGCAGCAGATCTCGTTGACGAGTCATGGGCAGAAGATATTGAAGAAGTTAGATGAAGACGAGATCAAGAACCTGGACGCTGAACAAATCACTGCTAAAGAGTTCGAAGAGCTGCAAAAGGAGAAACGCGAAATGCTGCAGGAGAAGAAGATCGATCATTTGGAGAGGGCGAAGAGGTTAGAGGAGATTCCGTTGTTAGAGACAGTGATGGCGGAGAAGGCGGAAATGGCAAAGCGGATTTGGGAACAGCAGGAGTCTGAGCGGATCAGGGCTGCGCTAGAGGAAAGGCAGCAGGCGGTGGCGACGAGGGAAAGACTGTCCAGAATGAAAGAGGATAGGAATGCGTTTCTGTCGAAGCTTTTCGCGGAACGTATGAACATTTACTTGGAGAAGATGAATGAGTTTGAGAAGATATTGAATGAGGAGAGGGTAAAGAGGCTGAATAAGAGGAAATTGCAAGGAAGATGGAAAGGAAGAGGCAGTGGGAGAATCAGTGGGCGGAGGCTGCGGAGGAAAAGAGGCTGGAATATATTAGAAGCAGCAGGAGTAGGAACGAAAGAGGATGGAGCATGAGGAGACAAAAACAGAAGAGGAGGAGGTTGAAAGATTGGCCAAAATGGAACGCCAGGCAGATATTGTGGAACCGAGAGAGGCTACGATTGAGAGAAAATTGGAAAAGGAATGGAAGAAGAGGCTTCCTGGAGAAGCCGCAGAGAGGCTAACGAGAAGGCTCTGGATAATGAAGTCTATCGACTGAATGGTAAGAATGTTTAGATGTTCTTCTTAGGAAATGATGATTTTCTGATACAAATCTGAACATTCTCTCGAGTGGAAAAATCGAGGGATTCTCTATTAAATTTCGACATAAATTTGTACAACTTTTTAGCTACCGAGGATGTTTCCTCGTGGCGAAGCGGCGGGGAATCTAGAGATCGGGACGATAACAAAGTCACGTGGAATAAACGCAGCTCGGAGGACGAGAAAAGATTCAAGAAGCGATAATTACGAAGACGATAGGTGCGTACCGGTGTTCGTACGCGAGGTGGTTGAAATAATCCACGGTAATGAATTTTACAGAAAGTTTATGTGCTTCTGTTGTTTCAGGATAAAGCGTAGAGATTATGATGAAAACGATAAATGGCGTTCATCTCGAGATTATGGCAGAGAAGATCGTAAAGACGATCGCAGAGATGACCGCAAAGAAGATACATGGAATGACCGACACGACGATCGCCGAGATATTAGGAGAGATGAGAGAGACAGAAAGGATGTGCGCGGATTTGTAAGTCTGTTTTATGATATTAAACCATTTTTGAAATATTGCAATACGGATAGCGTAAAAATAGAGATCACCTGCAAAGGTTTTGTTCCAAGCTAATGTTAAAGTTCAGAAACACCAAAGTATGCGTTCAATGTAAATAGTTTTATGATTAAAGTTTTTGGAAACAATGAAATCTTGAACTTTGCCAAACAATTGTATCTGAAATTAGTTATGTCTTGAAATTGACTACATTAAATATGGCTGTGATAGAAAGACTAATTAAATCTAAATCTTTCACTTTCTTGATTAAATGGAACAGATGTTAGTTACGAATAGATGCGAACTGCTGAATAAGATACCTGCTGAGATTGAATCTTACGTCTTTTTAATAGCCAGATTAATTAAGTAAGACGTGGCATGAAAGAAAGATCTGTGCAATTTTCTGTTTTAGGGAAATGTAGATATACGCCGAGACACGAATCGAGACAGCATTTCTCGTTATGAACGAGAAGGTCACAATATCTCAACTATCCAGTTGGAGACAGGAAAAACAGCAACCTACAAAAGATAGTTTAAAAAACATGAGGTATAAGTTTATGTCTTTTAAAGTATATATTCTAAACTTATTTACAAACTGTTTAACCGTTCACTTTTAATGTATGCACATATAAAGTTTAGCGACAATTGAAATAATATAAATTAAATGCATTCAGAAATAATTTTGAAACCCGTTTATAATTTAATGAACCCAAGTCCAAATGACAATCTGGGTTATTTCGGAAAATGTTTTTAAATTAGGAAAAGATAAATGATCTACTTTTTATAACGTTCGTCTGGATGTTTTATAATGTAAGAGAAACGTAAATTCCATAAAATACATTTATTTATTTGCTCGACTCGAAAAGACCCAGAATTAAAATTAACGACTTCGTTCACTTTAGAATGCCATTTTTAAAGTAATTCTGATTATTTTAAGTATACTGTTTCCCTTTTCCGAAAAAAAATTGAACTGTTGCTTCTCTTTATTAGACATCAATAACTCTGACGTGGAGCATCAAAGTTGTTCTTTCGCATATATTCGCAAATATGATCGATATACATTTTATATTGATTATATGTAGAAAAGCCAAGCCTTATTCCCGACTTTTTGAACGATCAAGAAACGGGATTGTATTACATTATATGACTTACTTCCAAACCATAACCGTATTTCTGAGAAAACAAGTAAAATGAACGTAAAATTATATAGTGCTTAAAATGAGACGTACTGAGTACTTTTGATGTATAATATTACAGAGTAATTGAAACCTTGTCTATTTATAGAACTAACGATCGCATTGATGAAAAACCGTCACGACGTGAACTCAAAAAAGAAAATCGTCCACCGGAAAAGGAAGAAGGGGGCTGGTCCAAAGTCGGCAAGCGTTAGTGAATAGAAAGTAGACAGCAATTTGTTGAACGAATTGTGACATTTGAGTCAACGAATCGTATCGTTAAACTTAAAGTAGCGATACTCATGTAATGCGTTTCTTCTGTACAAAGGAATTTCTATTAACGACAAAAACTGTATAGTAATCGAAAAATGTTGCGAAACATTTATTTTATATTTCGCCAATTATTGTTCCAAAACTCCTGTACAAATTGTATTCTTGTTGTCAATAATTGTATTCTTGTTGTCAATATTAACAATTAGAAATATAAAGTAACAATAGTATAATTTTTTTCGAATGTAACATTCAGTACTGTCAATAAAAAATAATGAAACAACTTTGCAAATATATTTTAATATATAACGTATATTTGTAAAAATATATAAAATCAAATGTGCATTGGTTCACGAAGATGTCCTACGCGATTGCACATCGACGAGTATGTCACATAATAAATAGTACTCACTACAAGTTATATAAACAACATACGGCGTTAAATATTTACATACAACGTACACAAAGTTATGTATTGTCGTAAGGCACATTTCATAAATGCAAGCTATCGTTCTCGCTAAAGCAATGTACTGACAAATTCATTCAGATAGTATAAATATTTGCTCTATATATATAAATATCTCTGAGATGTTATACGAGCTAATTTCGTTTCAACTTAACAGAACTAAACGTTTTATATTGAATTACAATTTATGGTTATTTTCGTTGTTAAGTACTCTGTTAGAGAATGCCTCTGAAATAACGTGTCTTCAGAAACGTCATTTGGGGAGTCGTACATAATGCATCTATGGGGAGTTTGCATGTATATAATACATGATGTCACTGTTGTTAATTATGTTAGAAATTACCCTGTCAGAATGTTCGTCACTTATAAACAATGTGTTTCTATTGTAAAATTGGAAGTCAAAGGACAAGGCAAGTACGGAGAAAACTAATCGTAAGTTCTTGATTGGAGCAAATAGTACTACAGCACAGTGCATTACCGCTGTAGAATAGTCATGACTTTTTGAGCAAAGTAATTCGTTAGAAGTACAATTAGATTTTTCCTATGATAAACATGTCATGTTGTCGATGAAATTTGTTTTCTGCAATTATTTCGGTTCGTCCACATAGACGAAACGTTAAATTAATGTTAAGCATATTTTTATTTCCTACTTTTAGAATAAAAGTTTTGATTTGAGCAGAACAGTTAATTGAATTCGCTGTGTGTTCATAAAATTAAAGGAAATTATTTTCGTTGGAGTTTTCAAGTGTTTTCGGTTGAAATTGGTGGAAGAAATCATTTCATTTGAAGTATCATAATTGTAAAAAAACAAAATAGGAACTCTGCGGTAATTTTTTATGGGCAAGAAAAATGGGCATTATTTTAGTAAAGCATTATAGCAGCTGCAGTCTTCTCTTCGAAAGGAGGCATGGGTTCCAAACGGTCGTCACGGTCTCTCCCGGATCCCCATCCAACCAAGGCTATGCTTATAAGATGAACGACTCCGGCACTTACGACGAGCCTGCACAACATTAATGTATACTATTAAATACCGTAATATAATAGTGTATTGCGTAACAAGGCGGGAAATTGACAATTCCGAGTGCGAAGTTTGGAGGATATCATTTGCACGAGGTTATCGTCAACTGTACGCTGACAAACGACTTTTTAATATACGTACATAAAAAATGTTACATTATCGAAAAAACGAGAGCAAAATTAATCATTTATAAGCTATGACAAATTTTTCGTTTGCACAAGTGCAGTTAGCCGACGTCTTTAGGGAAGTAAACCCTGTTTTTCACCACGGTCTATTATGTAGGCTAAATTTAAATATTCATGTTTCTTATTGGGGGGTAAAAATGTGAGGGTATGATTCTGAAGGCTTTGAAATTAAGGTTGACAGTGCTGACAAGTATGATGACAAGCATTTATCTAGAATCATAGGGGAGAGTGACCAACAGTTTCTACCAAGCGTTAAAATAAACTATAATACTCTAAATATCAATTTTTCATTAGGAAAAATAAAATTCTTGAAAAAAGTTTTTATTGTTAATAATAAAAACAATTTTTTTCAACATATACTTTTATTATCGAGAAGATTATATATTGTATTTCTACTATTGAAAAATTACTTCATATTTTAAAATCAATGTTACTTTGCCACATAAAATTACAGTTAAAATGTTGATATTAAAACTAATTATATATCCATGTAGTATTTATAATATTTTTTAATTTTACTCAACCATTTTCAAGATATTCACTTTGCTTCATTGTTGTCGTTCGACTGTTGGGCACTTTCTCCTATACTTTGTTTCTTGTAGTGCAATACAAAATTGCTGTTATGGTTTGTAAGCAATTTTGCTTTCGTTCATGAAAATGATTACTACCTAGTAAACAACTTTGATAATACTAATGTTATGAATTATTTTCCGAGACGAGGAATAAGAGCAATCTATATAATTATGCTACAACTATGTTCAGGTAATGCATTATTTGTAAACTTTAGAGGTATTTAATTATGTACTAAATAGAAATTCTACACATCAATTTTTGTTAAATATTTTCTTTGTTTGTTTAAAAATTAATAAAAATATTAACTACATTTTAATTTAATTATTTTTATACATGCACACCTCCCCAAGCTTTCAAGCTTGTTCAATGTATGAAATGAGTAATATCGGATAATCTTGAGGTAATTCCAACTGAGCATAAATTAAGTTAACAACTTAAGTAAAATGAACCATTATGCAAAATCGTAAAATAAAGTCGAAAACTATTTTTTGCGAAGTGAAAAATGAATTTTAAAACAGTCAAAGTTCAAATTGTTGTTAATTCAGTTTTCTTAATCTCGTAGCAGACGTATTCGTCTTTTCACAAGCTAAGTGTTTTTATCATAATTAAAATCATGGAAAGCGCATTTAAGTAATCAATTAATGAAATACGCTTCTGCTTTTTCCATTATCATACGTATTTTTATCTAACTGATAACTGGTATAAATTGCATTGTAATTTTATGAATGGGAACAGTTTTATTAAGTCGAGCAACAAAATGATGAATAGCATCGTTTGAATATTCGCTGTGAACTAAAAAAGTGATTACGAATTGGATACACTTTATACTTCAACTAACAAAACCAACTTGTTTAAGCGTTTTTACAGTCCATTACTAACGTGTAATTAATTTATCAATTAAAGTTTATTAGCTAATATCTTCTTGTGGCTGAAGAAATGAAAGAATCTCAACGCGACTAAAAAGTGTATGCAAACTGGTTTTCTCGTTAATGTGTAACATGTCAGCGCATCGTCTCTCATATTTTACACGAAAATAGACTATGATGATTATAAATTTAATTTGATTTATTTCGATCGGCAATGCCATTAATAAATTGCGATAGTTACCAAAATGAATATCCTAATTCGGCCGAACCCTCACTGGTCCACATATTATCGATGTCTTCCTTTGGCAAAACGTTTAAGTAAAGTTTTGTGTAGTATTGCGCTAACCAAGTACTGACACTGGCAATACACATCAATACTGCAATTGAAAATAATTCATTATATAGAATATCTGTTTTTAATTAATAACATAGTTATGAGTATAATTCAATATTCTAAGTTTGAATTGTTTGAATTTCGAAATCCTCCTACTTCATATTGTACTTACACGTTAAGATATTAATTGAGTAAACTCCGGGAACGGAAAGTAACTTTGATCTAGGAGTCATTGCGGTGTTTAAAACTGCCAAAAGAGCGGCTAACGCTGTCGCGAGTAGAGCAGCGGATGTCGTTCCCAAGGTGCCTACCCATAGGCCCCAGGACATCACTGATGGATCTTGTTTGATCATTTGCGGTACTGGAAAAAGACAACTAAAGTCAGCAAATAGTAGAAAAAAATGAGAAGTACGTCTTTTTGAGGCATAATTTAAACTCATTAAGATTGCGATTATTAATTTATTCGAGTATGAGAAATATAAACAATTTTATGCATTTGCATTTATCATACGCTTGAAGTAAAAGTAAGTTATGATTAAAATTATGAGAAGGAATGTTGTTAGGTATTCCGAGGTATTCTGGTTGAAAACGATAAGGTATTTTATAAATTTCGGGAAAGTTTATATCACGAAAGCTAGTTTGAATTTCGTTTTGGAATGCTTATATGGTATTTCATCATTCGAAATTCATATTGCAGACCTCTTGTTATATTTATTATCCAACAATTATTATACGAGATGTGTGATCAGCGCACATATTTCTGCAATTATGACGACCATTTTGCTTGCGCATTTCATAATTATTTTTCCCATGTTTCCGTTTATTGATGATTCATTAACACTAATTCGATCGATGACTTAAAAAACTTATTGGAGGCAAAGCATAATTTATCGGAGCAGCGTTCAACTGACGAGATGCTATAATTAGCCGAACGGAAGTTTAAATCAGCCTAAATAATTTCCATTTAAAACTGTTTTTACTTTTTTTTTACTTTTTCAATGTATTGATTAAATACATTTTGTTGTTTGAAGAATTGCAATCAAATCGAGTTTACGCAACTCCAAAATTATTTGTTTACTTTTTCATTTGTTCTGTAAAAAAGGTTTATTTCCCACCGTTAATATACCTACATTTGTTGTTAATTTTCCGTACGTTTTCGATGTTAACATAAAACAATCTCGTTGTCCAATCGAGCAGGACATTAGCCTCAAATTATCCCGACTCCTTTAACCCAGCCAACTCATTATACTCAACAAACTAATTCTTTCCCACGTAACAATATCTTCCTACAAATTATCACCGCCAAACCCAATATCCTATTTCATCCACTATCACAGCCCATCTCCCACCTTCGCCAACCGAACAAAATTCTTCTGCGAAATACCTCGACCAACTCCGCGACCTCGACTTTCCATCCACGGTTTCTCGAAAGTCGACTCAACCGCGTAACTCATAGTCAAAAAATCCTCCTCAGACTCGCTAATTCCTCATTCGCTTCACACTGCACCGTTAAGCGACAGCGTACGAACGCGTCGCCGAACACAGTGTAATACGAGATGCTCAATCGGCAGTTTCACTTACTTCCTTTGAAAATATTCATATCTCCGCAAAACCAGTTTCGCTTTATCCTCCTCCGCACACGCGCTCACGTAACAAATCCAAACACTCGCCTCGATCTTCAAAACTACAATCCCGGATTGTTCCACAAGTCTCGTACGTTTTCCGCAAGAAAATTAAACGATAAAGATAGCCATCTGACTATCTGGTCTGTGGTAGTTTTACCAATTAAACTTCCAAGGTCTAGAATCTAGATGGTAATCCTCATCTTTAATATGGTAATATTGACCTTCTAGATAGTAATCTGGGTATACTAGATGGTAATTCTCTGAATCAATCAGAATCATCATTATCTACCGAGAAATCTTCAATATCTAGATGATCATCGTAACCATCTTGAACCTAACTATTATTATAGTTATCGCAATCGTCAACTTGTGTTAATTTAATAGTCGCCCTAACCATTTGTTTCCTCTCTATCTACAGAGAAATTTTAATATCTAGATATCCTAATCATTTTGTTCCTGTTTATCCTTACAGACAACACAACCTTCAACGTGTTAATTTAATAGCCATCCTAGTCATCTCTATTTGTTCCTCATTATCTGCAGAGAAAACTTAAATTCTAGATATTCTAACCATCTTGTTAGAATATCTAGCAAGATATTCTAACTATCCTTATAGTCATGTCAACTTGAATCGCTTTAACAATCACCCTAACCATTTCAATAGTGTTCCTCATCAACTAGAATCTAGATTCTAGATCTAGAATATAGATTCTAGATCTAAAATTTAGATTCTAGATGTTGAGATTCTAGGTCATTCTAGTATCTAGTCATCATCTAGAATCTAGATTCTAGTTAAAGTAACACAAGTTTATGATTGAGATGATATAAGGATAGTTAGGACCAAGATTGTTACTATATGATGAGATGGTATACCATCTAGAATACCATCTCATCAACTAGATGATGAATCTAGAAGATGAGATAAAGAGATGAGATCTAGAAGAAGATCCATTGAATGGAATTCTACAATACCATCTCATCATCCAAAATCTACATTCCAGATGATGAGATGGTATTCCAGATGACGTTGCAGTCAAATAGCAGTTACAAGCATGCAAACAATTCTCTTTAACCATTCTCGCTTTTTCTGCCAAAAATGTACCCACCGGAAATGTGGTACGTTCGCCATCCATAAGCCACGTTGAGTTCCTTCTTTCCATGCAAAAGGCCGAAATACACCCGACCCGCACTCTCCTGTGGGTTAGGTGTTCTCCAGGGCTTCGCCTCGATCCAATGCTGGGTGACCAAAGCCGCGCAAACCAAGCCGCCGCCGATGAGCGAGAGGAAGAAGGTCGCGAAGATGGTGCCCCTGCGGAACATCGACGTCGACATCCTTGGGTGCGAGTGACTCGGGTGGGACTGCGAGTGCGGCGTAGTCGTTCCGGCTCGCGCGAAGTTCCCGACAACTGCAAACGAACGACGAAGGATAACTCGTAACGATCATGCTAATGTCGTTAAACGGCCCGCGCGAGAAGAATGTCGGACGAGCGTCGGTGAAACTTATTCGATCCCGTTCTTGTGCGAGGACGCTGCCGCGGTGATTCGATTTTATGGAGATTAGAAGGAGAATATCGAGGCGGTGGCCCAGTTTGGCGACGGCAAAATTACAGCGTGACGGCAGGCATGGTGGTTTTGATGTTGCGCCGGAGGAAGGTGGGAAGGGTTTGATGGTTGGGAAATTAGGAGTTGGGAATTGTTGTTACGGCGAGCGGAAAAGGTTGGTGAAAAGTGGCGTTTAATGGGTGAGTGATGGAACGGAGGGAGATTTTATTGTCGGGATGAATTGTAATGTTTTTGCTGTTGGGAGAGTTTAAAGTTAATGACAAATGGATTGCTTTTCGGGAGAGAGGTTTAGTGATAAATGTTGGGGAGGATTGAATTTAATAGTATGAGCAATTATTTAATGGTATGAAAAGAGCCCTGCGAATAATTTTTAATAGAAATGAATATAAAAAATGTTTAGTTTCAGCCAAAATTTTAACCGTTCATTTGAATTTCAGAAATTCATTTAATCTGGTTTGAATGATATGGCAGGTGAATGCAACTCAATTTATTAATGCAAATTTAATTTTTTTTTAGTCTAACTGGAATTGGAAATAATAGAAAAGAATTCGTGATTGAATACTTTGCTTGAATAAATGTTTTAACTGACAGTGAAGTCGAAAAAAAAACTAACGAATTCTTTTTGAAGAATTAAAAAATTGTCATTGAAAACATTGATGTCACCGGAGAAGAATAACAGAATAGAATGGAAATGAATATCAGAGTATGTGTTTGGAATTTTTTCACCGCGGAAAGACTTCTTTCATTATCAATTCGATTGGGACTCCTCAGTGAAAATGCTACACTGAGAAAACTAAGTGGTAAGAAATCACCATTTAAGTGGTAAAATCTTACATCTTGAAGTGGTAAAACCTTAAATGATATATTTATTAACTTTTTGTTAGTTGGTTCTTAAAAAATGGATTAATGTTAATGAGTATTTAATTAAACAAATTAATTGTGTAGTAAATTCAAACTATCAAAAACTATAATTTAGCGCTATTAAAAGTTC